>VWZX01003570.1:0-23059 GCA_013399015.1 Galbula dea
CTCAGGCAGCCTCTTCTCTAGCCATCCCTGAGCTGCTTTGCTCCCTGCTGAGCTCTGCCAGGGCCAGAGCAGTAGACTAATGCCTTGTCTTTGGTGCAGCCCCCCCTGGCCCAACGCCTGATGATGCAGGAGAGCTCCCTGGCCCAGTTTGCCCTGCAGAGCACAGCCTCCCTGCCAGCCATCACCCTGGGTTTGCCAGCTACCACTAGTGCCAGGGTAGGTTGGAGGGAGCCCCAAAACGGAGCAGAGGAGCCCTGGAGGGTGGAGGGAGGAAGGGGGATGGGCCAGGGGAAGCCTTTTCCGTGGAGTTTGGGGTTCCTGGGGGTGGGGGAGTGGCAAGCATGTGGTGGCTGGATGAGGATGTGGCCTCCTGCTGGCTTCCTAACCTACTCCTCCCCTTCCTCCCTGCAGGGAGAGGCAGAGCGCCGCCCCCTCTCCAGCCTGGCTCACCGTGTGCCTGTGCTGAATGGCCCTGTCCTGGCTGGCCCCCACTCTCCTCTCTTCATCCCAGCTGGCTTGGAGCAGCATGAGCCTGGGAGCCCTTTATCCCCTCGGCTCCAGCCCCTCATCATCCTCGAACCCTCGGTCACCCACGCTCCACTGGTGGCAGGTGAGTGCTGAGCTGGCTGCCAGGCACTGAGGCTGTGCCAGAGGCTGACAGAGCTCAGGCTGGAGCTTTCTTAGAGGCAGGCAGGTGTTTTCTAAGTGCCACTTGAGCTCCATGACCTTGTTTTTGCCATCAGTTGGGGCTAAGGGAGTGGAAAGTGATGACCCTGATGCTGCCTATCTAGGAAGCATGTCCTGGTTGTGGCCTCAGGAGCGTGGAGAGAGCCAGAACTTTTTGGCTCTTGTCTCCCACCTGCCCTTTGCCTTGCCTGGGCTGGAGTTGAATCCCCTCCAAGGGATCTTTCCTTCTTTAGCCCATGGCTCTTGCACCACAGGGCTTGCCAGCAGCCTCTGTGTTGAGCAGGGGAGCTCAGCACCTCTTACCTGTAGCTGTAGGTAACAGGCTCAGCCTGGAGCAGGAGGAGAATTGGCTCCTTTGTGCTCCTCTGCCTTGCTCCATCTCTTCCCTACCCCTGGGGCACCTGCAGTGAAAGAAGCTTCTCCCATTGAGGCTTGAAGCTCAAGGAGCCCTGAGCTGATTGAGATCAGCCAGATCCTGTTCCTAGCCCCCTATGGGCTGCCTGATCTCAGAGCAATTTGGGACAGAAGGAGAGGAGCCAGAAAGGCAGAGCTGATCCAGCATTGCTGACCTCCCAGGGTCACACTGTCTCTTGGGAGGGTTGGCTGGAGATATTCTGCCTGGACTGAAAAGCTTTGCAAGGAGTTCATTGCTCTTCCCTGAGAGTTGTTAGCCACTGCCCAGGGCAGTGGTGGAGTCTCAGTCCCTGGAGGGGGTTAAAAAGCCTCTTAGGTGTAGGACTTTGGGGGCTTGGTTTAGTCTGAGGGACATGATTTTAGGTGAGGGTGATGGGTTGATGGTTAGGGTCTTTTCTAGCTGCCCAGTGGCTGCTGCCCCTCCTCACCTCTCCTTCCTCTCCCTTCCAGTGCCAAGCCTGGGACAGGTCCCCTTCTCCTTCAGCCCCTCTCTCCTCTCCCTCCCAGGCCACCATAAACCCCTGGGCAGGACTCGTTCAGAGCCCCTACCCCAGAACCCCAAAAGCATCCAGCAGCAACTGGTTTACCAGCAACATCACAACCAGTTCCTGGAAAGACTCAAGCAGCAGACTCATCTGGGCAAGGTAAGCCCTGGAAAAGCAGCCTGGAGCTGGAGGTGGCAGTGGGGAACCAAGGACTGGAAGGTTGCAAGGTGACAAGTCACCAGCTTGCTGCCTTGCTCCAGCTCCTAGCAGCGAGCTGAGGGAATCTGCTCGGCTTCCTTAGCTCCCACACCCACCAGATGCTTTGCCACCCCTCCCCCATGAGCTGCTTGGCCCCACGTGTCCTCTGGCACCTCCCTGCTCATCCCTGCCCCCCTCTGGCTGCAGCGCATGGCCAAGTCCAGCGAGAAGCCTCGTCTGCAGCAGATCCCTTCCTCAGAGGACATGGAGGCTGAAGGAAGCCTCCCAGAACCTGGAGCTGACAGCACTGACCCAGCAAGGACATGTTTAGAGCCCACAAGGTCTGGGAGCAGTGGGAAGGAGCCTGAGAGGACACAGAAGGTGATGCAACCTCAAGAGGAACTTGTCCTCCAACAGGTACCCCAGAGCTAGCAGGGATGAGAGAGCCTGGAGGGGAAGGGTCCAGGCTTCCAGCCCTTTCCTTGCTGGGCACAAGAAAGCCCATGGGCAAAGAGGATAATGTTTTTCCTGCCTATCCCAAGCTGCCTGGAGTCCTTGAGGTGGTTGGAAGCCTTCAGAAGAGGCTCAGGAGTGGGCTGTAAGGAGTTCTTGCCTCTGTCCTGCTTTCCAGCTGTGGCTTCATGGCTGTGAGGATGAGACCTGAACAGGCAGCAGAGAGAGAGAGAGAGATCCCTACCCTGCAGCTGGGAGCAGTTCTTGTCTCCACCCTTCTGGAGGCTTTCCACAAACCCAGCAAAGCTGGGAGCTCCCCCCCTGAGCCTGGCAAGGTTCAGATCAGACCCTGAAAGCCCCTTCCCTTGAGGGTTGCTGTGTGGTTGAGGGCATGGGGACCACATCTAGACCTTGCTGGAGCCTGGGGGGGAGTTTGCTAGGCCAGGGATGAGAGCTGTAGCCACCCCTGGTGCTCCCAGGGTGCTGGGTGTCACTCCCAGGGTGCTGGGTGTCACCCCCAGGGTGCTGGGTGTCACCCCCAGGGTGCTGGGTGTCACCCCCAGGGTGCTGGATATGACCCCCAGGGTGCTGGATATGACCCCCAGGGTGTTGGATATCACTCCCAGGGTGTTGGATATCACTCCCAGGGTGCTGGATATCAGTCCCAGGGTGCTGGATATCAGTCCCAGGGTGCTGGATATCACCCCCAAATTGCTCCAGCTCCCAGCAGGGCTGCCCAGCACTGCAGTCCTGAGCCAGCAGAGAGCAGCAGATGCTGTCTTGCTGTGTCCCAGCTCCTGCAAAGCTCCTCTGAGACCTCCAGCACTGCAGGGCTGGCAAATGTGTGTCTGTGGGGAGCCACAGTGGAGGGATCCCATCCCTGGGCTGGGTGCTGGGTGCTGCCACCTCTCTGGCATGCTCTCAGCACCTCCTCTCCCCCTTCAGGCTTACCTCTGGGACTCCTACCAGCGTGTGCAGCAGCAGCTCCTCAAGAGGCAACCCTTGGCTGACTCTTCCATGGTCCCCAGCATCCATGCAGGGCACAGACCCCTCTCCAGGGCCCAGTCATCTCCTGCCACTGCCACCATCTCCCTTCCTGCCCAGGACACCACTTCCAAACCACTCTCCCTGCCTGTGCAGGAGCAGCCAGCCAAGCCACACTTCACAACAGGTATGGTGCAACCCCTCTGGGGGTTGTCACAGCTGAGGGCAAGAGCTGGAAGGGACATGAGGATGCCTAAGGGCAGCTCAGCAGCAGTCTCAGTCCTTCCTGGAGTCATAAAAGCTTGGAAGGTTGGGGCAGGATGGCTGGAAGAGGATCTGGGTGGTCAACAACTAGCTGAAGATGAGGCAGCAGAGTGCCCAGGGGGGCAAGGAGGCCAAGAGCATCCTGGCTTGGAGCAGCACTGGGGTGGCAGCAGGGCTAGGGCAGGGATTGACCTCCTGGGCTGGGCAATGGGGAGGCCACAGCTGGGATCCTGGGCTCAGTTTTGGGCTCCTCACTCCCAGAAGGACCTGGAGGGTGGCCAGAGAAGGAGAAGGAAGGTGGGGAAGGGTCTAGAGCACAATGGTTGTGAGGAGCAGCTGAGGGAACTGGGCTTGGTTAGGCTGGAGAAGAGGAGGCTGAGGGGAGAGCTAAGAACCTGAGTTAGGATCAGCACCAGCAAGGTCTTGGGTGTCCTTTCCAGCCTCAGTCTAGCAGCTCTCATTGCCTTTCAGGCTTGGTGTATGACTCAGTGATGCTGAAACACCAGTGCTCCTGTGGGGACAACAGCAACCACCCTGAACATGCAGGCAGGATCCAGAGCATCTGGTCCAGGCTGCAGGAGAGAGGCCTGCGTAGCCAGTGTGAGGTGAGCAGGGTGCTGGGGGGGGGCAGCTTGGCCACTTGCCTGCTTGGGGGGGATGCTGGCAGGAGCAAATCTCATGCTCCTGGTGTGGGCAGATATCCTGCTACTCCCATCTCCAGCTCTCCTGCAGAGTTAGGACAGGGTTTGTCTCTCCTGGGCTGGGCACTGGGGAGGTTACAGATCCAAGCCTGGGCTCAGCTTTGGGCTCCTCACTCCCAGAAGGACATGGAGGGGCTGGAGGGTGGCCAGAGAAGGGCAAGGAAGGTGGGGAAGGGGCTGTGAGGAGCAGCTGAGGGAACTGGGCTTGGTTAGGCTGGAGAAGAGGAGGCTCAGGGGAGAGCTTCTGGCTCTCTGCAGCTCCCTGAGAGGAGGCTGGAGCCAGGGGGAGCTTGGGCTCTGCTGCCAGTGCTAGGACAAGAGGAAACAGCCTCAGGTTGCATCAGGAGAGGCTCAGGTTGGCCATGAGGACCAGTTTCTCCCCCAGGAGGGCTGGGAAGGCCTGGCCCAGGCTGGGCAGGGCAGTGGTGGAGTCCCCCATCCCTGGAGGTGTTTCCAAGCCCTGGAGCTGTGGTGCTGAGGGCCATGGTTTGGTGGTGACCTGGCAGTGCTGGGGAACACTTGGACTTCATGCTCTTCAAGATCTCTTCCAACCAAAAGGATTCAGTGCTCCCAGATCTTCTCAGCCTCTTTACCAGCCCTATGCAGAGGTCTGGGACTTGGGATGTGTCCCTTGCTAGCAGTGCCAAGTTGGACCATGCTGATCTGAGCATCTTCAGCTTCAAATGGCAGCAGCAAGCTGCTCTGCTGGGAGATAGGTGTGAGGAGAGGCATGATCCCTACTGAAACAAGAGTCTTTTGCCAGCTTGGAGAACATCAGTGTCAGCTCCAACCTGTTAGAACCCTTGCTCTGCTCTAGCTGGGCTGTCCCCAGAGGCTCCTGTGGTTGGAGGAAGATGGTGCTGGCATCTCAAAGTCAAAGGTGCTGAAGGTCAAGTCCAAAAGGACCAGCACAAGGCTCAGCCTTGCAGCTACCTCTCCCCCAGCTCTGGTAACACATGGCTGTGGCCATAATGGGCCAGCAGGCCATGGACCCTCCACCCTTGGAGGGTGACAGAGCCTGTGTGTCCTACCTGGAGCAGCCTGATGATGCTGCCTGTCTCTTCCAGTGTCTAAGAGGACGCAAAGCCACCCTGGAGGAGCTGCAGTGTGTCCACACCGAGCGCCATGTCTTCCTCTACGGCACCAATCCTCTCAACCGCCTGAAACTGGACAATGGGAAGCTGGCAGGTGAGTCCAGCTCCCTCCCTGGACAGCAGAACCTTCAGGCACCCAAGTCTCTATAGAGATTCTTCCCTGGTCATTAATGATTCTGTCCTTTAGAACTCAGGATCTTGCTGCCTACCAAGAGAGTTTATTCGTTAAGCGAAGGTCTCAACAGGGAACCTCCTGAGGGTGTGGGGTTGGGAGAGGCTTTGTGGTAGAAAGGAATTGATGGTCATGTTGGCATCTCAAATCAACATCATTGCATTTCAACACCTTCTTGCTGTTAAAACAGGCCTTTGTTGGAAAGTCAGGGGGTGCCTCGTTATGCACCACCTCGCTTCTGTTGTTGAAGTAGGCCTCAGGGTAAAATGGCTGAGGCCTCATCTTGTTTCTGTAGCTGCAGTAGGCCTCAGTGTAAACCTGGTAGAGGCCTCATCTTCATTTCTGTAGTTGAAATAGGCCTCAGTGTAAAATGGCTGGAGGCCTTATTTTGTTGTAGCTGCAGTAGGCCTCAAGTGTAAAATGGCTCAAGGCCTCATCTTGTTTCTGTAGCTGCAGTAGGCCTCACTCTAGAACTGGTAGAGGCCTCATCTTAATTTCTGTAGTTGAAATAGGCCTCAGTGTAAGACTGGTAGAGGCTTTATCTTCTTGTAGTTGAAATAAGCCTCACTGTAAACCTGGCAGAGGCCTCATCATCTTGTTGTAGTTGCAGTAGGCCTCAGGGTAAAATGGCTGAGGCCTTATCTTGTTTCTGTGGCTGCAGTAGGCCTCAGTGTAAAACTGGTAGAGGCCTTGTTGTAGTTGCAGTAGGCCTCAGGGTAAAATGGCTGAGGCCTTATCATCTTGTTTCTCTGGCTGCAGTAGGCCTCAGGGTAAAACTGGTAAAGGCCTCATCTTAATTTCTGTAGTTGAAATAAGCCTCACTATAAAATGGCTGGAGGCCTCATCTTGTTGTAGTTGCAGTAGGCCTCAGGGTAAAATGGCTGAGGCCTCATCTTGTTTCTGTAGCTGAAGTAGGCCTCAGTGTAAACCTGGTAGAGGCCTCATCATCTTGTTGTAGTTGCAGTAGGCCTCAGGGTAAAATGGCTGAGGCCTTATCTTGTTTCTGTGGCTGCAGTNCCTCTCGCTGCAGTACGCCTCAGTGTAAAACTGGTAGAGGCCTTGTTGTAGTTGCAGTAGGCCTCAGGGTAAAATGGCTAGAGGCCTTAGCATCTTGTTGCTGTAGCTGAAATAGGCCTCACTCTAAAACTAGTAGAGGCCTCATCTTAATTTCTATAGTTGAAATAAGCCTCACTATCAAATGGCTGGAGGCCTCATCTTGTTGTAGTTGCAGTAGGCCTCAGTGTAAAATGGCTGAGGCCTCATCTTGTTTCTGTAGCTGAAGTAGGCCTCAGTGTAAACCTGGTAGAGGCCTCATCATCTTGTTGTAGTTGAAATAAGCCTCGGTGTAAACTGGCTAGAGGCCCTATNCTCTAAAACTGGTAAAGGCCTCATCTTAATTTCTGTAGTTGAAATAAGCCTCACTATAAAATGGCTGGAGGCCTCATCTTGTTGTAGTTGAAGTAGGCCTCAGTGTAAAATGGCTGAGGCCTTATCTTGTTTCTCTGGCTGCAGTAGGCCTCACTCTAAAACTGGTAGAGGCCTCATCTTAATTTCTGTAGTTGAAATAGGCCTCAGTGTAAGACTGGTAGAGGCCTTGTTGTAGTTGCAGTAGGCCTCAGGGTAAAATGGCTAGAGGCCTTATCATCTTGTTGCTGTAGTTGAAATAGGCCTCAGGGTAAAATGGCTCAAGGCCTCATCTTGTTTCTGTAGCTGAAGTAGGCCTCACTCTAGAACTGGTAGAGGCCTTGTTGTAGTTGCAGTAGGCCTCAGTGTAAAATGGCTGAGGCCTTATCTTGTTTCTGTAGCTGAAGTAGGCCTCAGTGTAAACCTGGTAGAGGCCTCATCATCTTGTTGTAGTTGAAATAAGCCTCGGTGTAAACTGGCTAGAGGCCCTATCATCTTGTTTCTGTAGTTGAAGTAGGCCTCAGTATAAAACTGGTAGAGGCCTTGTGTTGTTGTTGTAGTTCAAATAGGCCTCGGTGTAAAATGGCTGAGGCCTTATCATCTTGTTTCTGTAGCTGAAATAGGCCTCACTCTAGAATGGCTAAAGGCCTCATCTTAGCTGTTGTTGAAATAAGCCTCAGTGTAAAATGGCTCAAGGCCTCCTCTTGCTTCTGTAGCTGAAGTAGGCCTCACTCTAAAACTGGCAGAGGCCTCATCTTGCTTCTGTAGTTGCAGTAGGCCTCAGGGTAGAATGGCTAAAGGCCTCATCTTGTCGTTGTAGCTGAAGTAGGCCTCACTCTAAAGCTGGTAGAGGCCTCATCATCTTGTTTCAGTAGGCCTCAGTGTAAAATGGCTAAAGGCTTCACCTTGTTTCTGTAGCTGCAGCAGGCCTCAGTGTAAACTATGCTGAGGCCTTAGTGTTCTGTGACTTCCTTCTTCTCCTACCCACCCCCACTGGATCAGAGAACCCCCTCAGCCATGGGCACCCCCCTCCAGCAGCTCTCCAAGCAGCTGCTCCAACTGTGGCCAAGCAGCTCTCCCCCACTGCTCACTTTGCCAGCTCTGAAGCCCTCTCTTGTCTCCTGTCTCTGCAGGGATCCTGTCCCAACGGATGTTTGTCATGCTGCCCTGTGGAGGGGTGGGGGTAAGTGCTCCAGCTCTGCTTTGCTTTGCTTTTGGATGGGTTTCTGCCTTTCTTCTGCCCCCAGGGAGGGTCTCCTCGTGAGCTTGAGCAGAGAGGGAGCTCCCAAAGCCTTTGAGCAGCCTCAAGTGGGAGCACTCCAGCTGTGGGCAAGATTTCACTGGACAGCAGAGCTTCTCCCTGTCCTGGGGATGGTACCTAAGCATCCCACCCTTCAAAGGACATCCTTTATGCCTCCTTCCTCCAGAGGACCCAGGAACTAGAAGCCCTCACAGCCCTTTCTAGAAGGGAATGAGCTGGTGGGGACAGCCCAGGGAGACCCCAAGCCATGGTGTCCCCTGAGGGAGGGGAGCTCACCACTTTCCTCCAGACACTTCTGTGACCTCTCCACTCACAGCTTTGCTGCCCTGGTTTCTCTCCATTCATTGCATTCTCCTCTCTTCTTCTCTCCCTCCCTGTCTCTGTCCTTCTTTCTCTCTCTCTCTTTCAGGAAGGGTCTCCCTCCATGCCTTCCTGCTGCCTCTTCTGGTTCTTCTCCTCTCCTTGCCCCTGCTGCTGGGCACCAGCTCTTCTCAGCTCCGTTTTGCACCTCCTTTTCCCTGCTCTGCCTCTCCCTCCCTGCCCTCCTCTCACCCATGCCCTGAAGGCAAAGGAGGGGAGTTGGAGCTGCCCCTCTTTGGGGAGGGGGGAGCAGAGGAGGGGGAACCTTTGAGGTGCAGCCATGGCGTTGATCAGAAGAGACTTGAGTTCTCCTACCCTGCCTTGGCCCCTGACGTGCTCCTGGGCAAAGCAAGATGTTGACTTAAACCCTAAACTAAGAGCAAGAAGGTAACCAGCCTTTCCTCAAGTCACTCCTGGGTGCTAGGGGGAGGTGTTTGCTTGTGGAGCTCACCTGGGGGGGTTGACAGCAGCTAGGGAAGTTGCCATCCTGGCCACCGAGGAGCTTGCTGGAGACTTAGCCCAGTAGCGTGGGATGTGATCCAGCTCCACCTTGCCTGCTCCTTCAGCCTGCAGAGATCTTCAGGGCCCTGACCCTGAGCAGAGAGCATGGTTGCCATGCCTGAGAGCTCCTCCCATGGGTGTTTGGTCTCCCTCTGAGCCATCCTCTTGCTTGCAGGTGGACAGTGACACCATCTGGAACGAGCTGCACTCCTCCAACGCCGCTCGCTGGGCTGCCGGCAGCGTCACCGACCTGGCCTTCAAGGTGGCCACCAGGGAGCTGAAGGTAGGGGTGGCTCCCTGGGGGTGTTTGAGGGTCTAGGGGAGGTCTCAAACCTTGCATCACACCAGGCAAAAGTGGGGCTGTGGGGTCCCAGCAGCTGGCACTGGCTACTCCCAGCACTATCCCCATGGGGCAGGAGCAGGGGACGAGGGCTAGGACAAGAGGCAGTGGCCTGAAGGTTGCAGCAGGGGGAGGTTTAGGTTGGGTTTTAGGATCAATTTCTTCCCCAAGAGACTTAACAAGGCCTGGCCCAGGCTGCCCAGGGCAGTGGGGGAGTTCCCATCCCTGGAGGAGAGCAGAAGACACAGAGAGGTGGCACAGCTCAACGTGGTGGCCATGGTGCTGTTGGGTCAGCAGTTAGACTTGGTGACCTGAAGAGATCTTTTCCAGCCTGAATGATGCTGTCAGCAGGCAGCTGGAGAGGGGGAGAGGGGATGTGTGGCCTGGAGGACAGCAGCTCTCCTCACCTCACCTGTCTTTTGTCCCCAGAATGGCTTTGCTGTGGTGAGACCACCAGGACATCATGCAGATCCTTCCACTGCCATGTAAGGATCTTCCTTCCTGAGCCCTGGGGGCCTTGGACTGGCACCTGGAACCCCCCAAAACCCACTTCCTTGCCTCCAAACCACTCCAGGCTAACCTTCTTTGGGGACACAGCTGTGTCCAGACCAGGGGGACAGGAGAGGGAGAGCCTATCCTTGGGGAGCCAGGAGGGAAAGGTGTTTGGGAAGGGTTCCAGGGTGTTAACCCCTCTCCAACTCCTTCTCTGCAGGGGCTTCTGCTTCTTCAACTCAGTGGCCATTGCTGCTAGGCAGCTGCAGCAGAAAGGGAAGCTCAGCAAGATCCTGATTGTGGACTGGGTGAGTCCTCTCTGTGCCCCACCACAGCCCCAGCTCCTTCCCAGGACATCCCCAGGAGCAGATATCTGTACCTGCTCCCAACTCTGCTTTGGAGCTGGCCAGGAGAGCAAAGAAACCTCCTGCTGCTGCTCCTAGGAGTGTGTCTTCTCCTTCCTGCTCCCAGCAGTGTGCTAGGAAGCCCTGGGCATGTCAAGATGAAGGGGCAGGAGATGATCCTGGGGCTGGAGGACCCAGCCCTGGAGCAGGGTGAAGCTCTAGTTGCTTTTAGCTCCCTCAGGCTTTTGGGTTCCCCTCAAAGCTGCCACAAAAAGCATTCCCCAACCTTCTCTCTCTCCATCCCAGGATGTTCACCATGGCAATGGGACCCAGCAGATCTTCTACAGAGATCCTGATGTCCTCTACATCTCCTTACATCGTCATGATGATGGCAACTTCTTCCCTGGGAGTGGGGCTGCTGATGAGGTGAAAACCAGTGCTAGGCTGGGAGGGGCTGGGGAGCTCTGCCTGGTGGCCAGGGGGACAGCCAGGGGACAACAAGAGGGCACTGAGGGCTTTGTGGCAGTGCTTTTGGCAGCCTTGTTTCATCTTGCTGCCTGATCTTGCAGAACTAAAGCTTCATCCTAGCCTGGAGATGGCTGCAAGGCTCTAGGAGATGGCAGGAAGATGTCACAGCTTCTGCTGCCCTTCAGTGGGCTTTGGAAAGCCAAACCAGCTCCTGTGGGCACAGGGCAAGGGGGGTTGGGGCCTTCACCTTGCCTCTTTGGAGCTTGGTATTGCTCCCAGCATCTCTTCAGGGTCACATCCAGGCCCTCAGTGCTGTCCTTGCTCTCTCACAGGTTGGTGCTGGCCCTGGTGAGGGATTTAATGTCAATGTAGCCTGGACTGGAGGACTTGACCCCCCCATGGGTGACCCTGAGTATCTGGCTGCCTTCAGGTACTGTTCCTTCTGTTTCACCTAACACCTCTGCCCAGAATCCCCAAATCCAGCATGGTTAGGGGCTGGGAGGGAGCTCTGGGGAGCAGCCAGGCCAACCCCAACCCCCCTGCCCCACCAGGGGCACCCCCAGGGTCACCTCCAGCTGGGCTGGGAATCTCTCCCCAGGAGGAGACTCCACAGCCTCTCTGGGCAGCCTGGGCCAGGGCTCTGCACCCTCACCCCAAACAAGCTTCTCCTCCTGCTCAGCTGGAAGCTCCTGGGTGCCAGTTGGTGCCCAGTGCCCCTTGGCCTGGCCCTGGGCACCACTGAGCAGAATCTGGCCCCAGGCTCTTGCCCCCAGCCTTCAGCTCTTGCTGGGCATTGAGCAGCTGCCCTCTGGGGCTGCTCTTCTCCAGGCTCAGCAGCTCCTCTCTGGGGCTGCTCTTCTCCAGGCTCAGCATCCCCAGGGCTCTCAGCCTTTCCTCCTCCTGCCAAAGCTCAGAGCTGCTGCAGTTCCTCACCCTTTGCCTCCTCCTCTTTGCTTTCCCCCCACAGGACAGTGGTGATGCCAATTGCCCACGAGTTCTCCCCTGAGCTGGTGCTGGTTTCTGCTGGCTTTGATGCAGCTGATGGCCACCCCCCACCCTTGGGTGGCTACAAAGTCTCTGCTAAATGTAAGGAGGAGGAGGAGGAGGAGAAGTGGCAGCAGTGCTGCTGCCTCAGGGCAGGCTGGGATCACACTGCAGGGGGGAGGGGGTGGCAGCTCTCCAGGGAGCTGGAATTGATCTTTGGGCTGGTGTTGAGTTCCCAGGACCTCAGTGAAGAGGTGGGGAGGAAACTGACAGCCTCCTCCTTCTTCTTCTCCTCTAGGTTTTGGCTACATGACCAAGCAGTTGATGAACCTGGCTGGTGGAGCCATTGTCCTTGCTCTGGAAGGTGGCCATGACCTCACAGCCATCTGTGATGCATCTGAAGCTTGTGTCTCAGCCTTGCTGGGCAACGAGGTGAGAGTTGGGGCTCCTGCTGCTGGTGCTGGAGCTCTGCTGGTGCTGTGAGCATCAGTTCCCTCTTGCTGACCTCCTCTTGTCTTCCTTTGGCAGCTGGATCCTCTGCCAGAGGAGAGCCTGAGGCAGAAGCCAAACCCCAACGCTGTGCGCTCCCTGGAGGCAGTGCTGCAGGTGCAGAGTGAGTGTCCCAGGCCTGGGGGGGGGCCAGGGCTGGCATCTCTTCCCCTCCCCAGTCAGCCCCAGCCCCTCCAAGGGGACATTGGGCATAGAAAACCCCAGGAGAGTTCAGTCCTCCATCCTCCTCCTGGGGCATCTGGCCTAGAAACCCCAGTAGGGTTGAGTTCTTCATCATCCTCCTCCTCCTCCTGGGACATCTGGTCTAGAAACCCCAGTAGGGCTGAGTTCTTCATCCTCCTCATGTGACATCTGGTCTAGAAACCCCAGTAGGGTTGAGTTCTTCATCCTCCTCATGTGACATCTGGTCTAGAAACCCCAGTAGGGCTGAGTTCTTCATCCTCCTCATGTGACATCTGGTCTAGAAACCCCAGTAGGGTTGAGTTCTTCCTCATCTTCCTCATCCTCATGTGACATCTGGCCTAGAAACCCCAGTAGAGCTGAGTTCTTCCTCTTCTTCCTCCTCCTCCTCCTCCTCCTGGGACATCTGGCCTAGAAACCCCAGTAGAGCTGACTCCATCCTCCTCCTCCTCCTGGGAGGCTGCTGCCCCCCAGTGTGTCCCAGGGAAGCCCAAGCCCTGTCCTGCCACCTCCTGATGTTCTCTCCTCCTCCTCCTGGGAGGCTGCTGCCCCCCAGTGTGTCCCAGGGAAGCTCAAGCCCTGCCCTACCTCCCCCTGATGCTCCCCCCTCCTCCTGCAGGTAAATACTGGGTGACCCTGCAACGTTTTGCCTCCAAGCTGAGCTGCTCCTTCTTGGAGGCCCAGCACCACGAGGCAGAAGAAGTGGAGACTGTCACAGCCCTGGCTTCCCTCTCTGTGGCTGTCATGGTGGAGAAAAGGNAGCTGAGTTCTTCATCCTCCTCCTGGGGCATTTGGCCTAGAAACCCCAGTAGGGTTGAATTCTTCCTCATCTTCCTCATCCTCATGTGACATCTGGTCTAGAAACCCCAGTAGGGTTGAGTTCTTCATCATCCTCCTCCTCCTCCTGGGACATCTGGCATAGAAACCCCCAGTAGGGCTGAGTCCTTCATCCTTCTCCTCCTCCTCATGGGACATCTGGCCTAGAAACCCCCAGTAGGGCTGAGTCCTTCCTCCTCCTCCTCCTCCTCATGGGACATCTGGCCTAGAAACCCCAGTAGGGTTGAGTTCTTCCTCATCTTCCTCATCCTCATGTGACATCTGGCCTAGAAACCCCAGTAGAGCTGAGTTCTTCCTCTTCTTCCTCCTCCTCCTCCTCCTCCTGGGACATCTGGCCTAGAAACCCCAGTAGAGCTGACTCCATCCTCCTCCTCCTCCTGGGAGGCTGCTGCCCCCCAGTGTGTCCCAGGGAAGCCCAAGCCCTGTCCTGCCACCTCCTGATGTTCTCTCCTCCTCCTCCTGGGAGGCTGCTGCCCCCCAGTGTGTCCCAGGGAAGCTCAAGCCCTGCCCTACCTCCCCCTGATGCTCCCCCCTCCTCCTGCAGGTAAATACTGGGTGACCCTGCAACGTTTTGCCTCCAAGCTGAGCTGCTCCTTCTTGGAGGCCCAGCACCACGAGGCAGAAGAAGTGGAGACTGTCACAGCCCTGGCTTCCCTCTCTGTGGCTGTCATGGTGGAGAAAAGGTGATGTTTGCCCTGGATCCTCACTCCCTGTGTCCCTGCTGGTGTCCTGGGAGGGGGTGGCAGGAGGGAAGGGACATATCCCACAGCCAGATGAGCTGCTGAGAGGGGCAGGAACACCTGGAATACATCTTGAGGGGCAGGAGGTAGAAGGTTAGAACCATCCTGCCCACCAGGAGCTCTGCTTCTCTTACCCCCCTGGCAGGAGGTAGAAGGTTAGAACCATCCTGCCCACCAGGAGCTCTGCTTCTCTTACCCCCCTGGCAGGAGGTAGAAGGTTAGAACCATCCTGCCCACCAGGAGCTCTGCTTCTCTTACCCCCCTGGCAGGAGGTAGAAGGTTAGAACCATCCTCCCCACCAGGAGCTCTGCTCCTCACCCCCCTGGCAGGTGGTGGGAGGTTGGATGAGGTCCTGCAGCCACCTGTTTTGGCTTCTGGGGGCTGTTCAGGGCTGGGTTCATCCCAACCCAGATGAGAACAAGAACCAGATCCCTCCCTTGGTGGCTGGAGGTGGGAGGATGTCACCTCCTCTCAGCCACCACCTTCTCTCCTCCTCCCCAGGACTCAAGCTCAGTGGGGCTGGAAGCACTGGTATCTTGGGGGGGTTTGGTGGAAGCTGGACTTGCAGAAGGTGCTGGGAGGGTTATGTTGTGTCACACAGAGCTTCTCCTCACCCCACATGTCCTCTCTCTCCCCTGCAGGCCTCAGGAGGAGCCCATGGAGGAGGAGGAGCCCATGAACCAGTGAGGAGCATTGCTGTTCTCTGCACCCTTGCTGCCAGGATGTGGCTGGATTCCTCCTGAGCTCTTCACACCTGGTTTTCTCTTTGCCACCTCATCCTCACTCTCCCAAAAGTCATGGTCCTGAGATGTTCCTGGACCTTTGGCTGCCACCTCTCTGCACCTGGGAGATGTTTTCCTCCTTGGGGACTGATGGCAACCAAGCCACAAACTCTCTCAGTCCCCAACTTCTGGGACCTAAAACCCTTCTGGGCTTGGGTGGGAGATACCTCCAGCCCTTTCAGCTGTGGTGGCAGCTGGATGCAAAGCTGCCCCTGCTCCTGGGCTCTTCCAGGGGGCAGAGAGTGGCTGTTGGGACAGAGCTGGTGGCTGTGCTGCAAGTGGTTGGAGACTTCACCTTTGGGACTGGCCCCAAGGTTCCTCTCTGGCCAGGCAGTGATGCTCAGGAGGGACAATGGCAAGGCTTAGGGACTTAAAAGCAGGACAGAGAAGAGCTCTGGAGCTTCTGGTGAAGGCTTCCTGGCTCCTTCTCTTCTCTTGGGGCATGAGGGGGATGGAGCTGATGCCTTGAGCTTGGAGAAGAGCAAGGGCTGGAGTGGCTGCAGTGGCCAGGTAGCACCCAGGGGTCACCCTAACCACTAAGCAGAGCTGAAACCTCTGCTGCTGGGGCTCTGATTTGCACTAGATCCAGTTGCTGTGTGCTAATGTGAACCTTCCCTCCCCTCCTCTTCCTCTCCTTCCCCTGGGAGCCAGCACCTCTTCCTGTGGACCTTCCCCAGGTGCCTTTCAGCCCTGGAGCACTCCAGACCTCTGTCATCTCTCCCAAGGCCAGGGGCAGCTCAGCTGCCTTCCAGCCACCCCTAGGCCCTCCCTGGGCTCCTCTTCTCCACCTCTTGCCCTCTGCTTGGTGCCCAGGAGCCCCAGCCTGGCTTGACTTGGAAAGGAACTCTCAAGATCATCTAGTCCAAGCTTCCTGGCAGCAGCAGGGACATCTCCAACCAGCTCAGGCTCCTCAGAACCCTCCAACCACCTGCCCAGGGATGGTTTCTTTGCCTTCTTCCCCATCTCCTACTGCCCCAAGGAGCAGCCTGGAGCAACTTCCCTTCCCCAAGCCTTCTCCAGGGCTTCCTTGGGGCCAAGGGGTGGCCCTGCTCAGGTGGCAGGGGGCTTGGGGACAGCTGGGGTGGGCTGGAGGGGGACAACTGAGGACACCTGGAGCCCTAGTTGAGGGGCAGGAGGTGACCAGCTCTGGCTGCAGGTCTGGGAGGAGGAGATTTTGTAAAGAAAGACAAAAAACCCAAGGACTTTGGACAAATAAAGCAGTTTTGTGTCTCAGAGTGGCCAGAGTTGGGGGCCAGCAGCACCCTTGGGTGGCCTGAAGACCTTGGGGAAGGCTGTGGGAGGGTAGGAAGGGGTTAAAAAGCCCCCAAACCTCTCTGGCTTTGGTGGCTGCTTGAGGGGAGGAGCTGCTGCTGTTGCTTCTCCAGCTGTTCCTGGTGTCTCCAGCCCCTGGCCTCCTCCTCTGCCTCAGTTTCCCTTCCCTCCTCCATCCAAGGACCTTCCTGAGCTTCACCCCCAGCCTGGGCTGACTCTGGGGGACCCAGAAGCCCTGCAGCCTCCAGGGGAGCTCACCTCAGGCTGGAGCTGATCAGCAGCTCCCTGGGAGACACCAACCACTGGTGGTTGCCACCAGGAGGATGAGGTTAGGTGGCCTAGGGGGTGAGCTGTGGACCTTGGGGCAAGCTCAGCTCTCCAGCAGACTTTCTGGGCTTGCCTGGAAGGTTCTCCCTCCCCTGGAAGGTTCTTCCTCCCCAGGGAGTGCTGCCTGCTGCTCCTCAGCTCCTCCCTAAGCTCTCTTCAGTGTCTGGAGGAGGTGGGGAGGTCCCAGGGGTGGAGATCCTGCCCCAGGTCCTCCCTAAGAGGTGGTGAGGTCCCAGGGGTGAAGCTCCTGCCCCAGGTCCTCCCTCAACACCCTTCTCAGTGTCTGGAGGAGGTGATGAGGTCCCAGGGGTGAAGCTCCTGCCCCAGGTCCTCCCTCCACCCTTCTCAGTGTCTGGAGGAGGTGGTGAGGTCCCAGGGGTGAAGCTCTTGCCCCAGGTCCTCCCTAAGCTCTCTTCAGTGTCTGGAGGAGCTGGTGAGGTCCCAGGGGTGAAGCTCCTGCCCCAGGTCCTCCCTCAACACCCTTCTCAGTGTCTGGAGGAGGTGATGAGGTCCCAGGGGTGAAGCTCTTGCCCCAGGTCCTCCTTAAGAGGTGATGAGGTCCCAGGGGTGAGGCTCCTGCCCCAGGTCCTCCCTCAACACCCTTCTCAGTGTCTGGAGGAGGTGGTGAGGTCACCCCCTGGAGCTGGGGCTGGTTGGGGCTCTTCCCTCAAGACACAGGGAAGAGGAGAAGAGGAAACAGCCTCAAGCTGCCCCAGGGGAGGTTCAGGTTGGCCATGAGGAGCAATTTCTTCCCCAGGAGGGTTGCCAAGGCCTGGCCCAGGCTGTCCAGGGCAGTGGTGGAGTCCCCAGCCCTGGAGGGGTTGGAAAGCCCTGGGGCAGTGGTGACCTGGCAGTGCTGGAGAACACTTGGACTCCATGACCTTCAAGGTCTCTTCCAGCTCCTGGGCTTTCCTCAGGGCTGACATTTGCCTTCAAGGGTGGAAGTCAAGAGAGAAAATCCTTTAATAAATCAAAACAAGACAAAACTCCCTTTTTTGGGGGCTGTTTCTCCAGGTTTCTTCTCCTCTCCTCTGCAGTCCTTGCTCTGAGGCAGGAGATGACACCTGACCTCATCCCCAACCTCAGTTCCAATGCAGTTCTAGGCTTTTCCAAGCACCTGGAGCTCTTGGTTTTGCTTCTGGGGTCAGAGGGGATCCTCTCCAGGAGGTCTGCTCAGCTCCTGGTGCAAGGAGAAGCCACTCAGGCTGGGCAGGGAGAGGAAAACAGCAGAAGAGAAAGGGAGAATGGGGTCACCCAAGGCCACCTGAGCCTTGCTGTGGCTTCTGCTTGGCTTCTCTGGTGTCTGATCAAGTGGCAGCACTGGCTGAGGCTCTGCAGGTGAGGCACTGGTGGAACTTCATTGGCAGAACCTTCACCAACTCCATCATCCATCACCATCCTCATCATCCCTCCTCCATCTCTACCACCCCCTACCATCTCCACCATCCCTCAGCATCTCCACATCCCCATCCTCCTCCTCCTCCAGCACCTCCACATCTCCCCAGCATCTCCAGCACCTCTCCACCTTCCAACACCCCCATCTCCAACCTCTCTGCATCTCCCCCCACGATCCAGCTCAGCCCCAAAAGATCCTGACCCCATTCCCCATCCCTCCCCCAGAGCTGCCCCACTCCCAAGGTGTTCCCAAACCCTTCCCCTTGTCCTGGTGGGAATTATCCTGCCTGCTCCTGGCTCCATGGCCTTTGGGGCTGCCCAGGCTGCTGCTGCTGGTGGTGGTGGTGGTTAGGGGGAGGGAAGGATGTGGAGAAGACTCTCAGGTTCTCATCTTCTCTGCACCAACTCAACCAGTTCTGAGCCAGGAGTCAAAAGGAAGTTAACACCTCCCAGAGTTTCATCCCCAGCATCCAACCTAGTCCTGGGCCTTCTGCCCCAAACCCTGGCCTTTAGAGGAGGAGATCTGGTGAGGTTGGCTGAGGCTGGTGCTTTCCTGCTCCCTGAGGAGGCTGCTGGGGGGTGGTGGAGGACAGCAGGGTGGTAACTGGAGCTGGGTGCCTGGGTGCTGCTCAGCTGCTGCTTGCTTCCATCCAGGTGGAGATGTAAGACCTAGGAGAAGACAGGCAGGGGCAACTTGGCTGGCAAGTCACTGGGGGCTTTGGCCAGCTCAAAGTGCCCCAAATCATGCAGAATCCATCTGGGAAGCTGGCAGAGGGAAGAGCTGCCTTTGGTCCCTGACTCTTGAGCCTTTGGTCCCCTGGCTCCTGATCCTTTGGCTCCTGGCTCCTGAGCCTTTAGCCACTGGCTCCTGGTCCTTTGGCCCCTGACTCCTGATCCTTTGGTCCCTGGCTCCTGGTCCTTTGATCCCCTGGCTCCTGATCCTTTGATCCCCTGGCTCCTGATCCTTTGGTCCCTGGCTCCTGGTCCTTTGATCCCCTGGCTCCTGATCCTTTGGTCCCTGGCTCCTGGTCCTTTGGCCCCNGCAGAATCCATCTGAGAAGCTGGCAGAGGGAAGAGCTGCCTTTGGCTCCTGGCTCCTGATCCTTTGGCTCCTGGCTCCTGAGCCTCTGGTCCCTGGCTCCTGATCCTTTGATCCCCTGGCTCCTGATCCTTTGGTCCCTGGCTCCTGGTCCTTTGATCCCCTGGCTCCTGATCCTTTGGTCCCTGGCTCCTGGTCCTTTGGCCCCTGGATCCTGGTCCTTTGGCCCCTGGATCCTGATCCTTTGATCCCCTGGCTCCTGAGCCCTTGGCCCCTGGCTCCTGGTCCTTTGGCCCCTGGCTCCTGAGCCTTTGATCCCCTGGCTCCTGAGCCTTTAGCCACTGGCTCCTGAGCCTTTGGCCCCTGGCTCCTGATCCTTTGGCCCCTGGCTCCTGAGCCTTCCCCCTTTGCATTCCCACCTTGCTTGTAGCCCTGCCTGGGAAGTGTCCTCACCCCTGAGCCTGGGGCCACCAACATCCCAGATTTTTCCCCAAATCCACTTCTCTGGGAGGATGGAGAAGGGAAGAAGCTGAACTGCTCATCCCTCCTCCCCTCCCCTCCTGCTCAGCCCATGATGAACTGGTTCCTCTCCAGCCTGGAGGACGACAAGCTGTCCCCAGGGCTGTCCCCAGGGCTGGTGGCACCAGGGAGGACCTCAGCAGGAGCCAGTCTGGAGCCAAGGGCTGTGCTGTGGATCATCTTAGACAGGAGCAGGGCAAACCAAGGCAACAGCCAGCTCCTGACCTTGGCCAAGGGGCAAACAGCTCCTGCAAGGGCTGAGATGAGAAATGGCTCCAGCAGGTCTTGAAGGAGCAGACATTGGTGGGGGGTGAAAGGAATCAAACCCTGGGGGAGCTTCATTTTGCATGCCCTGGGCTTCCTCCCCAACCCCTTCAGCTCTCTGCTTTCATTTCATCTCCTCCCCTGCTTTGCCTTCTGCTTTTCTAGCCCCTCCTTGTGCAACAGCAGAGACCTTTACCTCTCTGGAGAGGAATAAATCAAAGCCTTCAGTAATTCACCCATGGGCACTGCTGAGGTAATGCAGATGGAGCCAGAAGGCTGCTGGGGGACAGCCCCTGCCCACCCCCAGGGCTGGAATATGGGACAGAGCCAGAGCAAGGGAGGAAAACAGCTCCCAAAATCCAGCCTGTGCCTCCTTTGAGCCTTTGGGACCCTGGTCTGGAAGGTCTCTGCTGGACACTGTGCACATCCCAAGGGCAGTGGTACCTGGGGGCTGAGGTGATTGTCCTCCTGGGCTGGGCACTGGGGAGGCCACAGCTCCAATCCTGGGCTCAGGTTTGGGCTCCTCACTCCCAGAAGGACATGGAGGGGCTGGAGTGTGGCCAGAGGAGGAGGAGGAAGGTGGGGAAGGGTCTAGAGCATAAGGGTTGTGAGGAGCAGCTGAGGGACCTGGGCTTGGTTAGGCTGGAGAAGAGGAGGCTCAGGGGAGAGCTTCTGTCTCTCTGCAGCTCCCTGAGAGGAGGCTGGAGCCAGGGGGGGGCTTGGGCTCTGCCCCCAGTTCTGGGACAAGAAGAAACAGCCCCAGGCTGTGCCAGGGGAGGTTCAGGTTGGCCATGAGGAGCAGTTTCTTGATGGCAAGGGTTGTGAAGGCCTGGCCCAGGTTGCCCAGGGCAGTGGTGGAGTCCCCACCCCTGGAGGTGTTTCCAAGCCCTGGAGCTATGGTGCTGAGGGCCCTGGGGCAGTGGTGAGCATGGTGGTGGCAGGCTGCTGGTTGGAGCTGCTGCCTTCCTGCAGACCTGGAGAGGGGAAGGAGCTTCCCCCAGGCTCCCTCTCCTCCCCGAAGTGCTTTGGCACTGTGCAACCAGACCTCTTTAGAACCCAAAGCACACGAAGCAGCAGCAGCCAGAGCAGACTGCAGGCAAGAGCAAGAGTCCCCAAAGGGGAGATTTATCCAAGGTCTTTCAGGAGAAACAATTAAGTGAGGGCAAGAGCAGAAGAGAGACAATAAATCCAAGGAGACAAATGAAGGGGAAGGAAAATCACCCTCCCAACTCCCCCTTCTCCCCCTCCCAAAGCAGCTGCCAGCCTCAGGCTCTCCTCCAGCAGGCAAAGAACCCTTTGAATGTGCTCAGGGCTCTGCTGAGCTGCGGGGACTTGAGGTTTGGTTCTCTTGCTGAGGGCTCAACCCTTCTTCCCCCAGAGGATGGCTGCTGGTTGAACAAGGGCATATCCTCAGCCAGCAGTCCCAGCACCCTTTGGTATTTAATGGGCTGAGTCCCAGTACAAACCAGTTTAGAGCACTGCAACCCCAGGGCAAGCACAGGGAGGGGAATTCACTGGCTGGGGGCTGCTAACTGGGAGCTGCTAACTGGGAGCTGTAACTGGGGGCTGCTAACTGGGAGCTGCTAACTGGGAGCTGTAACTGGGAGCTGCTAACTGGGAGCTGCTACTGGGGGCTGCTAACTGGGGGCTGCTAACTGGGGGCTGTAACTGGGAGCTGTAACTGGGGGCTGCTAACTGGGANAGCTGCTAACTGGGAGCTGCTACTGGGGGCTGCTAACTGGGGGCTGCTAACTGGGGGCTGTAACTGGGAGCTGTAACTGGGGGCTGTAACTGGGAGCTGTAACTGGGAGCTGCTAACTGGGGGCTGTAACTGGGGGCTGTTAACTGGGAGCTGTAACTGGGAGCTGCTACTGGGGGCTGTAACTGGGCTCTGTCACCCCTAGCACCAAGGATCCAGGGCTCTGTCACCTCAAGCACCAGAGGGTCCAGGGCTCTGTCACCCCCCACCACCTCATCCAACACAGGGCCAAGGTTGATGAGCTGGTGCCCAAAGAAAGCAGAAACCCTGACCCTGCTCAGGGGACCATGGAGACCCTCAGGAACTAGGCTGGGCCCCAAAGTTGACAGCTTGGAAGTGTCCTCCAGAGCTTTTCTACTCATGGACTGCAGGAAATGTCAGCACCAAGTTGAGCTTTCTCCTGGTGTGTTCTCCTTTTCTCCCAAGCCAAGGAGACCCAAAGCACTGGAACCAGGATTCTTCCCCTCCCAGCAGCTTTGATGGTGATGGGAAGGATGCTGAGGTGGTGGCTGGATNTGTAACTGGGGGCTGTTAACTGGGAGCTGTAACTGGGAGCTGCTACTGGGGGCTGTAACTGGGCTCTGTCACCCCTAGCACCAAGGATCCAGGGCTCTGTCACCTCAAGCACCAGAGGGTCCAGGGCTCTGTCACCCCCCACCACCTCATCCAACACAGGGCCAAGGTTGATGAGCTGGTGCCCAAAGAAAGCAGAAACCCTGACCCTGCTCAGGGGACCATGGAGACCCTCAGGAACTAGGCTGGGCCCCAAAGTTGACAGCTTGGAAGTGTCCTCCAGAGCTTTTCTACTCATGGACTGCAGGAAATGTCAGCACCAAGTTGAGCTTTCTCCTGGTGTGTTCTCCTTTTCTCCCAAGCCAAGGAGACCCAAAGCACTGGAACCAGGATTCTTCCCCTCCCAGCAGCTTTGATGGTGATGGGAAGGATGCTGAGGTGGTGGCTGGATGGTGCTGAGTGCATCAAGTGAGGGCTGCAGGGCAAACCCTTGCTGCAGGTAGGATGCCTCCAGATCCAAAGGGATTATGGATCCTAGCTTATCTGCAGAGCTCAAGGGGAAAGGTTGGGGAAAGGCTGGCAGGCTGGAGGCTGGTTCCTAAGTTTCTCTCTGGGTGGCCAGGACAAGGTTGGGCTCTTCCCAACAGCTGTTGAGTGGTGGCCACAGGGCTGCCACTGGTCTCCCTGGTGTGGCTTTGGCACCTCAAGAAACCAAAGACATTTGGGAAGGTGTCAGCTGCTCTACAAACCCTCCCTGGGAGGAGGAAACAGCTTTGGGGTTGGTGTTTAACTAGCCTGGCCCCCAGAGCAATCCCTGTTCCATGAGCTCAGAGGCTCAGGGCTTCTCCTGCTCAAACCTCCTGCTAGGTCCCACCAGCCCTGGCAAGGTCAGGTCCCACCACCTCCTCCAGCTCTTGGCTTCAGCAGCTGCTGGGGTTCATTAAGAGCAAAGAGCAGGAGGAAGAGGAAGGGGAAGGGGAGGCAGCAGCAGCTGGGACCAGCTCCAAGAGCTGGGGAGATGTTTGGAGGACACAGGAGGACCTGGAGGTGACCATCCACACCCCACCCACCTAGAGGTGACCACATGTACCCCATCCAGCTAGAGCTGACCATCCATACCCTATCTACCTAGAGGTGACCATCCACACCCCACCCACCTAGAGGTCACCATCCAGACCCCACCCACCTAGAGGTGACCATCCAGACCCCACCTACCTGGAGCTGACCATACAGACCCCACCCACCTGGAGTTCACCATCCAGACCCCACCCACCTAGAGGTGACCATCCAGCCCCCACCTACCTGGAGCTGACCAT
>VWZX01003570.1:31799-47885 GCA_013399015.1 Galbula dea
CTGCCTGCCCCCCAAAACCTGCATGCCCCAAACCTGCCTGTCCCAAACCTTCATGGGGTCACTGTGATGGGAAGGGAGCTTCACACAACCCAGCATGGTTAGGGGCTGGAAGGGACCTCTGGGGAGCAGCCAGGCCAACCCCAACCCCCCTGCTCCACCAGGGGCACCCCCAGGGTCACCTCCAGCTGGGCTGGGAATCTCTCCCCAGGAGGAGACTCCACAGCCTCTCTGCAAAGCCTGGGCCAGGGCTCTGCACCCTCACACCAAACAAGCTTCTCCTCCTGCTCAGCTGCAAGCTCCTGGGTGCCAGTTGGTGCCCAGTGCCCCTTGGCCTGGCCCTGGGCACCACTGAGCAGAGTCTGGCCCCAGCCTCTTGCCCCCAACCTTGAGCAGCTCCCCTCTGGGGCTGCTCTTCTCCAGGCTCAGCAGCCCCAGGGCTCCCAGCCTTTCCTGCTGCCAGAGCTCAGAGCTGCTCCAGGTCCCTCAGCATCTCCCTAGCCTCCCCCCAGCAGTTCCTTGTCTCTCTGGGCCTGGGGAGCCCAGAGCTGGAGGCAGGGCTGCAGCTAAAGGGGGAGGAGAACCTCCCTGGCCCTGCTGCTGCCGCCACTCTGCTGCCTGCAGCCCAGGAGAGCTTTGGAAACATCCTCCCTCACCCAAAACCTCCTTGAAACCCAAGGCCCCAACTGAAAAGGGATATTTTGGGGAGGGGGAGAGGGTGAACCAAGCACATCAGTCATCCCTGAGCCTGGCTCTGGCTGGGGATGGTGCTGGGGACACACAAGGGCTAGAGCCCAGCAGGCTGAGGCTCCACAGCACCTTCTCCCCTTCTACCCCCCCCCAGGAGTGATATGAGAAGAGAGAAAGGGAGGCAAAAAGCCACTCCAGCCCCAGGTTGGGTGAGAAAGGCAAGTGTATTTCTGCTCTGACCATGAGTGACAGGGTGGCTGAGGAGAAGGAGACACAAGGGGCAAGGAGAGCATCCCACCCCCCAGGCCCAACCCTTCCAGCCAGTGTGCCAAGGGCAAAGGATCCTGAGAGACACAAACTCTCCCCCAGCTGAGCTGCCAAGGAGAAAAGCCAGAGCTAAAAGACATCAGGGAGAACTAAAACCAACAGAGGGGAGACCCAGGGAGCTGCTGGGAGGCAAAGTTCCAGCCCCAAACAGCTCAAGGTGCTGAGCAGAGCTTGGGTTGTTGGGAGGGAGAGGGGGAAAAGGGCTCCTGGGAGAGGTCTTCTTGCTCCAGAGCCACTTGGGAAGCTCCTGGGCACAGGCAGGGAGGTTTGGGTGTCTGAATCCTGAGTGTTCATCCCTTAAGGAAGCAGATTTCCCTCTGGGGTCACAGGGACTGTGGCAGTTCCCTGGCTCCTGGCTTGCCAAGGTGACCCCAAGCTCCTCCTCCCCCTAGTTAAGCCCCAGGAGGATCTTGCCAGCCCAGAAGCAGGAGGAGATGTTCCAGCAGCACTGAGCAAAGCCTTGGAGGCATCACCAGAGCCTGCTCTGCAGAGGGAAGAGGCTTCTCCTGCCTTTCTCCTCCCCACCTGCCCAACACCACTCCTGCAAGCTGCCATCTCCAGCTGGTAGCAACCAAAAACCTGGCCTGGACTCTTGGCCAGAGCAAAGCAGCTGAGGAATGGGCTTGGAGGACAGAGAGTTGCCAAGGAAAGACACAAAGGCTGGGAGGGGAAGCTGCTGGCAGGGCCCTGACCCCACCAGGGAGGGGAGCTTTGGCACAGCAGTGCCACAGGTGCCAGGCAAGACCCCAGGGGGGACCTCAGGGGGATCTCTCACCTCCCCAGCCTGCTGCAGGAGAGCCCAGCAAGGCCTCAGGCTCCCTCCTCCCCTCCCCAGCCTGCTGCAGGAGAGCCCACCAAGGCCTCAGGGTGAATCTAACCTCCCTAGCCTGCTGCAGGAGAGCCCACCAAGGCCTCAGGCTCTCTCCTCACCTCCCCAGCCTGCTGCAGGAGAGCCCAGCAAGGCCTCAGGGGGATCTCTCACCTCCCCAGCCTGCTGCAGGGGAGCCCAGCAAGGCCTCAGGGTGAATCTAACCTCCCCAGCCTGCTGCAGGGGAGCTCAGCAAGGCCTCAGGCTCCCTTCTCACCTCCCCAGCCTGCTGCAGGAGAGCCCAGCAAGGCCTCAGGGTGAATCTAACCTCCCTAGCCTGCTGCAGGAGAGCCCAGCAAGGCCTCAGGCTCTCTCCTCACCTCCCCAGCCTGCTGCAGGGGAGCCCAGCAAGGCCTCAGGGTGAATCTAACCTCCCCAGCCTGCTGCAGGAGAGCCCAGCAAGGCCTCAGGGGGATCTCTCACCTCCCCAGCCTGCTGCAGGAGAGCCCAGCAGCTCCCTGTGGCTACCCTGTGCCAGAGCTCTCCCTGCCTTTCTCCTGTTTTTGGGTCTCCCTCCTCCTCTCCTCCTGCTGCTGCTGGCCCCAGGGAAGCTGAGGAAGGACCAAGAAAGCCAGAAGTGCCTGGGAGAAGACTGATTAGTTTGCTTTTAGCTGAATCCTGCTCCTGTTTCTGCCCAGGTTCAGCCTTTGCCCAGGGTCTCTCTGAGCCAAACAGCTGAGGCTGCAAACAAAGCTCAGGCCTCAATCTGGCTCAAGTTCCTCACTGAAATGACCCTGGGCAGCAGCCAGAACCTGCATTCCCCAGCTCTGACACAGCCTTGGAGGATCTAAAACCTCTTTGCTGCTGGCCTCTCCTCTCCAGGCTCAGCCAAGAGCCCAGCTGCTCACAGCCAATGTGTCCAAAAAGAGCTGGAGGGTAACTCAGGGACATCCTGCCCCAAGGATCAGCTCCTCTCTGCCTTTCTCTTGGAAGAGCAGAGCAGGAGGAGCTGATTTCCACCCAGCAGGAACCTGATTCTCCTCCTCCCAACCCCCCCTGAGCTACCCTGGGCTACCCAGGAGATGCCAAGGTATCAGCTATGAACCCCCAGCTCCTGGAGGATCCAGACCTTTCCCCCCTGGATTTGAGGGGAACCCAAAAGAGGACATCTAGGCCTAAGCACCAGGAGCTTCTCACCTCCCCTCCCACCTCCCCAGCCCCAGGGCAGTTCCAGACAGACATCAGGAGCCAAAATGAGTGAGTAAAAGCCAGGAAGGAAACACCTCCCCCTCCTGCAGCCAGCCAAAACCAAGCAGCACTGGGTGGGTTCCTTCTCTCTGCCTCTTGTACATCCTCTGGCAGGTCCCATGCCTTCAGGGGAGGGGCCACAAGTCAAGCAGGCAGCACCTTTGGCAGCAGGGAATGGCCAAGCATCAGAAGTCACTGAGGATGCTGATGTCTGCAAACTCATTCCTGTACTGGTAAGCATAGAGGGAGAGCAGGAAAGCCCACTTCAGGGAGATGAAACTCCAGACACAGGCCAGGTAGTAACTTCTGGGGTCAGTCAGGGCTAGGAGAGAAAAAGGAGAGAGAGATCTTGACAAAAATCCTCTTTATCCTTCAGGCAGCCTTGGTGAGGAAGAACTCAGCTCAAGCCCCAGCAGCTCTGGGTCTCTCTGGGGCCTGGGGAGCCCAGAGCTGGAGCCAGGAGGAGGAGGAGGAGGCATGCAGCCCAGGAGAGCTTTGGCCTTCTTGGCCCTGAGGGCAACATTGCTGCCTCCTGGGCACCTTGTTGTCCCCCAGCACTGCCAGCTCCTTCTCCATGGAGCTGCTTGCCAGCAGGTGAAGCCCTAACCTCTCCTGCTGCAGGAGCTAAAGGAGGTGATGACCAATATTTGCTCTTCTTTTCCCTCTCTGATGGCACAGGAACATTTCCATGCCCTTCTCACCAGGCTGAAGCCCTGGAACCTCCCCCCAGGGAGCAGAGCTGGGCTAAGCTCAAGGCTTGTGGTGGCTTCTAAGCCCAGCCTAGCTAAGTCCAACAAGCAGCAAGCAGGGCTCTTGGTGGCTCTCAGCCCAAAAGCAGCAAGCAACAAGCCCAGACAACATCTCAAAACAACAACCCCCCCCCCAAAACCTTTCTCTCTTTGGTTTCCTGCCAAGCAAATGCTGTGAGGGATTCCACCAGCCCTCCCTAAGCATCTCAGGGCAGGGCAGCTTGGTCTGCTGGTGGGATGGAGACACCTCCACCCTGCTGGCTTGTGCTTGGATCCTCACCCCCTCAAGCCCAGCTGCTCTGGGAGGGTTTCAGAGGCAGCACTGAGGAACATTCCCCTTTCTCTCTCAGAGAAATGAGGGAATTGCAGCTCCCAGAGGCCAAAGAACTGGCAAAGCTGCTGCTGTGTGCCAGCAGCCCTTAAACTAGGCCTAGCTAAGGCAGCCAGAGAAGCTTAGAAGGTGACCTAAGGAAGTGCCAACTCCTCAGGGAGCAGAATTAGCACAGCCCAAAGCTGAACTGCAAGGACTTTCCTGCAACCTCTGCCCCCAAAAGCTGTCCCCACCACCCAGGAGCTGGCAGAAGCCACCCCCAGCTCCACCCCCTAGCTCTGCTCTTCCCTCCCACCACCACCACCAGCACTCACCCTGGTGTTTGGTGATGGCCAGGACCAGGAATGTGCAGAATCCCAGCAGAGAGAGGACTGAGAAGAGGATGCCAATGAAGAGGAAGAACCTCAGGCCTTTCAACCAGGTCCTCCAGTAATCCTGCACATACATCACATGCGTGGTTAGGGCCCAGAGTGCCAGCACACCTGCTCAAGGCAGACAGCAAGGGCAGTCAGTACCAGGCAGCACAGGAACCAGGGCCCAAAACCCCCCCAGAGCTCGTCAAAAACCCCCCAGAGATCATCAAACCACCCTAGAGCTCATCAAACCCCACCCAGAGATGAAGAAACCGCCCCCCAGAGCTCATCAACCCCCCCGCCCCCAGCACATGGTGAGGAACAGCAATGCTCCATGGCCATGGGTTCCCCACCCCCTGGAGAGAGAGGGAAGGGCAGAGTAAGTGCTGCCTGCACAAGCACCACTCCCTGGGAGGATGGGATCAGGGTTGGAGGGGGGCAGGACCTGCCAAGGTCATCTTGGAGTCAGCAGGGACATCTGCAGCTAGAGGAGGCTGCTCAGAGCCCAAGCAAGAGCCTGCTCCAAGGTCAAGGCCTTTTGGGATCCTGTTCCAAGGTCAGGCCTTCAAGGGCCTGCTTCTAGGTCAGGTCTTTAGGAGCCTGCTCCTAGGTCAGGCCTCTGAGAGCCTGCTCCTAGGTCAGGGCTTTAAGAGCCTGCTCCTAGGTCAGACCTTCAGGAGCCTGCTCCTAGGTCAAGGCCTCTGAGAGCCTGCTTCAAGGTCAGGCCCCTGAAGAAGCTGCTCCAAGGTCAGGCCCTGGAGAGCCTGCTCCAAGGTCAAGGCCTTTAGGAGCCTGCTCCAAGGTCTGGGCTTTTTGGTAGCCTGCTCCAAGGTCAGGCCTCTGAGAGCCTGCTCCTAGGTCAGGCCTTTAGGAGCCTACATCAAGGTCAGGCCTTCAAGGGCCTGCTCCTAGTTCAGGCCTTTAGGAGCCTGCTCCAAGGTCAGGCCTCTGAGAGCCTGCTCCTAGGTCAGGCCTTCAGGAGTCTGCTCCTAGATCAAGGTCTTTAGGAGCCTGCTCCAAGGTCTGGGCTTTTTGGTAGCCTGCTCCAAGGTCAGGCCTCTGAGAGCCTGCTCCTAGGTCAGGCCTTCAGGAGTCTGCTCCTAGATCAAGGTCTTTAGGAGCCTGCTCCAAGGTCTGGGCTTTTTGGTAGCCTGCTCCAAGGTCAGGCCTCTGAGAGCCTGCTCCTAGGTCAGGCCTTCAGGAGTCTGCTCCTAGATCAAGGTCTTTAGGAGCCTGCTCCAAGGTCAGGCCTTTAGGAGCCTACATCAAGGTCAGGGCTTTAAGAGCCTGCTCCTAGGTCAGGCCCTGAAGAACCTGCTCCTAGGTCAGGCCCTGGAGAGCCTGCTCCAAGGTCAAGGCCGTCAAGGGCCTGCTCCTAGGCCAGGGCTTTAGGAGCCTGCTCCAAGGTCAAGGCCTCTGAAAGCCTACTCCTAGGTCAGGCCTTCAGGAGCCTGCTCCTAGATCAAGGTCTTTAGGAGCCTGCTCCAAGGTCAAGGCCTTTTGGGATCCTGCTCCAAGGTCAAGGCCTTCAAGAGCCTGCTCCTAGGTCAGGCCCTGAAGAACCTGCTCCTAGGTCAGGCCCTGGAGAGCCTGCTCCAAGGTCAAGGCCGTCAAGGGCCTGCTCCTAGGTGAAGGCCTTCAAGAGCCTGCTCCAAGGTCAGGCCTTCAAGAGCCTGCTCCAAGGTCAGGCCTTCAGGAGCCTGCTCCTAGATCAAGGTCTTTAGGAGCCTGCTCCAAGGTCAAGGCCTTTTGGGATCCTGCTCCAAGGTCAAGGCCTTCAAGAGCCTGCTCCTAGGTCAGGCCTTTAGGAGCCTACATCAAGGTCAGGGCTTTAAGAGCCTGCTCCTAGGTCAGGCCTTTAGGAGCCTACATCAAGGTCAGGGCTTTAAGAGCCTGCTCCTAGGTCAGGCCCTGAAGAACCTGCTCCTAGGTCAGGCCCTGGAGAGCCTGCTCCAAGGTCAAGGCCGTCAAGGGCCTGCTCCTAGGTGAAGGCCTTCAAGAGCCTGCTCCAAGGTCAGGCCTTCAAGAGCCTGCTCCAAGGTCAGGCCTTCAGGAGCCTGCTCCAAGGTCAAGGTCTTTAGGAGCCTGCTCCAAGGTCAAGGTCTTTAGGAGCCTGCTCCTAGGTCAAGGCCGTCAAGGGCCTGCTCCTAGGTCAAGGCCTTCAGGAGTCTGCTCCAAGGTCAAGGCCTTTAGGAGCCTGCTCCAAGCCCCTTGACCTTCCTGGCCCTGAGGGCCCATTGCTGCCTCCTGGGCACCTTGTTGTCCCCCAGCACTGCCAGCTCCTTCTCCACGGAGCTGCCTTCCAGCAGGCCAACCCCCACCCTGTCCTCCCCACGAGGCTCCTCCTCCCCAAGTGCAGGAATCTCCCTGTCCCTGTTTAGTTCCATCAGGTTCCTCTCCCCCCCTAAGTCCCAGCCTGCCCAGCTCAAACCCCTCCCAGGTAGCTAAGCTGCAGGATCTTGGCTGTCACTCCCCATTAGACAATCCCAGGGACACTCAAGCACCAGCTCCAGAGATAGAAACAGCTTCTGGGAGCCCCAGTGCCCAGGAGCAGGATGTTTAAAGTTCCTTAAGCTGCTGACTCAGGCTCTAGTTAAGAGTCACTGCACAGATCTGCAATATTTGCCTCATTTGGGCAAAGCCCTGGGCAGCTCTTGCAGTGGGAAGCTCCAGAGGTGCAACCCCCTGGCCTGGAGATCTCTCACTGCCACCTCCTGCTCTGGGGCAGCAGGGAAACAAAACCCAAACTAATTGAACATGAACCCAAACTGTTGAAATCCCAAGCTGCATTCCCTGGCATCCTGCAGGAACAGACATAGGACCCCCAAATCCCAGCATGGTTAGGGGCTGGAAGGGAGCTCTAGGGATCAGCCAGGCCAACCCCAACCCCCCTGCTCCACCAGGGGCACCCCCAGGGTCACCTCCAGCTGGGCTGGGAATCTCTCCCCAGGAGGAGACTCCACAGCCTCTCTGCAAAGCCTGGGCCAGGGCTCTGCACCCTCACACCAAACAAGCTTCTCCTCCTGCTCAGATGGAAGCTCCTGGGTGCCAGTTGGTGCCCAGTGCCCCTTGGCCTGGCCCTGGGCACCACTGAGCAGAGTCTGGCCCCAGCCTCTTGCCCCCAGCCTTGAGCTCTTGCTCAGCATGGAGCAGCTGCCCTCTGGGGCTGCTCTTCTCCAGGCTCAGCAGCCCCAGGGCTCTCAGCCTTTCCTCCTGCCAGAGCTCAGAGCTGCTCCAGGTCCCTCAGCATCTCCCTAGCCTCCCCTGGCCTCTCCCCAGCAGTTCCTGGGGAGCCCAGAGCTGGAGGCAGGGCTGCAGCTAGAGGGGGAGGAGAACCTCCCTGGCCCTGCTGCTGCCACTCTGCTACCTGCAGCCCAGGAGAGCTTTGGCCTTCTTGGCCCTGAGGGCAACATTGCTGCCTCCTGGGCACCTTGTTGTCCCCCAGCACTGCCAGCTCCTTCTCCATGGAGCTGCTTGCCAGCAGGTGAAGCCCTAACCTCTCCTGCTGCAGGAGCTGATTCCTCCCCAGGNCCTCTGCAGGAGCTGGCTTGCTGACCAACCACCTCCTCAGCTTCTTCTTGCCTTTCAGCTTGTGTCCAAGCAAGCTCACCCCACACTGCTAGGGGTTTGAACAAGCTGCTTCCCCCTCCTGGGTGTTTGCAGATGACTTGGCACAATTTGGTGAACTGCTGAGTCAAGCTGCTGCTGTTCCCACACCCAAACAAGCTCCTGCCTGCTCTGTGGGGAGAGCAGAGGCAGCAAAAAGCATGTGAGCTGTCACTTGATGCTCCTCTGCCTGCCAGGCCTGAGCCTGCACCAGCTCCTGAGCCACTTCCACTTGGAAGGAAGCTGTTGGGGTCATGCTGAACCTCTCCAGCAACTGCCTCAACCATGAGTAAGCAGAAGCAGCCTCCTGACAGCTTCAGCCCATGCTGAAAGGAGGCAGTTTGGTCCCAGGGTGACTGAAGCTGAAGTGTCCTGGCAGCAGCTGAGGCAACATCATGTCCTTGCCAGGAGAAAGAGAAGGGAAAGGATTCTCCTCAGCTCCAGCTGACTTCCAGTCCAGCTTGGAAAGAGAGCTCTAAGATCATCAGGTGCAACTGGGAAGCTGGCACTGCCAAGTCACCACTGAACCATGGCCCTCAGCACCACAGCTGCTCCTTTTTGGGAACCCCTTCCCCAGGAGGAGACTCCACAACCTCTCTGGGCAGCCTGGGCCAGGGCTCTGCACCCTCACCCCAAACAAGCTTCTCCTCCTGCTCAGCTGCAAGCTCCTGGGTGCCAGTTGGTGCCCAGTGCCCCTTGGCCTGGCCCTGGGCACCACTGAGCAGAGTCTGGCCCCAGCCTCTTGCCCCCCAGCCTTTGAGCAGCTCCCCTCTGGGGCTGCTCTTCTCCAGGCTCAGCAGCCCCAGGGCTCTCAGCCTTTCCTCCTGCCAGAGCTCAGAGCTCCTTCAGGTCCCTCAGCATCTCCCTGGCCTCTCCCCAGCAGTTCCTTGTCTCTCTAACCACACAGAGAAGCTAATTATCAGACAGGGAAACTAAAGCCACACTAGCCTTGGAATTCCAAGACTGGGAACCCTCTCCCTCTGCAGAGCTTAGGAGCAGAAGCTTTGCAGGGTGAACACAAAGCCATCAGCCCAGCACAGGCAGCAAGAGGAACAGCTCCAACCATCCAGCTGCACAACTGGAACTGGTTTTACTGGAATAGGGCAGAGTTCTGTCTCATTAACCACCTGGAATGATGAACAGCACAACCTGCATGGCTTTTGGCTTGGCTTTGGGTTTGTTTTCTCCCTTCCTTCAGCCACAAGGTGGAATCTCACTCTGCAGAGAAGCAGAGTGGCTGCAGACACAGCCCAGAGGGGGTTAGCAGCTCTGGATCCATCACCCACATCCATTAACAGCCCCAAACCCAGCCTCTTGCCAGGGAAATGTGTGTCTTGCTGGATTCACCCCACACATCAGGAGGGGAATGACCCTAAAAGAGCTGCACAGTTCCCCTCTGAACCCAAACCTAGGCCCCAAAGGGCCAGGGAAAGGAAACTGAGGCATGAGGGCAGCTGGAAAACAACCACCACAGAGGCAGGAGGTTTAGAGTCAAGGCCAAAGGGATTTGGGCAAGATGAAGGAGGATTTAAAGAGGCCAAAAACCTGCAGCACACTGGGAAGAGGCTGAGAGGGCTGGGAAAGAGGCTGAGAGGGCTGGGAAAGAGGCTGAGAGGGCTGGAAAGAGGCAAAGGACAAAGCAAGCTGCTCCCCAGCCCACAACCTGCTACAGAAACCCACTAAAGAGCTCAGAATTTGGCCAGAAAGAATCATTTTGGGCTGGAAAAGACCTTTCAGGTCCTTCAGGCCCAGCAGCAAATAAAAGCTCTTAGGGAATGCTGGCATCCTTCAGCCTCAGGGAATGAAACAGAGAGACAAACAGAAAACCTGAGACAAACAAAAGGGTTTTGTTCTTCCCTCAGCCTCCTTGCTCATCACTGCCTCATCCTCCAGGCCCAGCAAAACAAGTGGCATTGTTGAGGGGGGGGGGAGAAAAGGCCCCAGCTGCCTGCAGCTGGGTTGGGAGCAGCCCCAGAACACATAGAGCTCTGGGGGAGAAGGCTCCAGGGAGTCATGGATTTGAGGTAATCACAAGCAATGTGCAACAGAGGCCAAGAAAACAGATCCAGAGAGGAGCTGCTTCTGCCAGCAGCATCCTCAGCCCAGCCTGCTGCAGCTCAGAAGCTTTGGTGCTGATGGGGGACAAGGAGAAGCCCTTGGAGGAGCTTGGTTAGGAAGCCTGCAGTCATTAGCTGCCTCAGCAAGCTTCTTGCACACTGTTACTCTAGCATCAGAAATCCCCAAAGCCCAGCATGGTTAGGGGCTGGAAGGGAGCTCTGGGGAGCAGCCAGGCCAACTCCAACCCCCCTGCCTCACCAGGGGCACCCCCAGGGTCACCTCCAGCTGGGCTGGGAATCTCTCCCCAGGAGGAGACTCCACAACCTCTCTAGGCAGCCTGGGCCAGGGCTCTGCACCCTCACACCAAACAAGCTTCTCCTCCTGCTCAGCTGGAAGCTCCTGGGTGCCAGTTGGTGCCCAGTGCCCCTTGGCCTGGCCCTGGGCACCACTGAGCAGAGTCTGGCCCCAGCCTCTTGCCCCCCAGCCTTTGAGCAGCTCCCCTGTGGGGCTGCTCTTCTCCAGGCTCAGCAGCCCCAGGGCTCTCAGCCTTTCCTCCTGCCAGAGCTCAGAGCTGCTCCAGGTCCCCCAGCATCTCCCTAGCCTCCCCTGGCCTCTCCCTAGCAGTTCCTTGTCTCTCTGGGCCTGGGGAGCCCAGAGCTGGAGGCAGAACTCCAGGTGGGGCATGCCTGGGGCAGAGGAGAGGGGCAGGAGAACCTCCCTGGCCCTCTCTGCTTTGCTGTCACAACAATAAACCCAGACAGGGACACACTCAGCCTGGTAGAATCACCTCCCTAATCCTCAAATCTCCTTCATGCCTGAGGGCAGGCACCCTTGGGATCATCTCCAATCCCCTCCAGCCCTTCCTCTGGGGAGGGGGTGGTTGAAGCAGGAGAACCCTGGTGAGTGCCTGAGATAAGCTGAGGGCCAGGAGGAGCTTAAACACCTCCTGCCAGGCCCCAGCAACTCATTCCTCACTTCATAGTGTCTGGCTCAGGCCTTTGCCATTTCATTTGGAGCTCCTCACACTGCCTTCTACAATTTACTGCTTGTTTGTCTCTTTGACCTTCTCCCCTCCCTGCCTGAAATGAATTCTTCTCCTCTTTTTGTTTTGGGGGGGAGGTTAAGTAGGCTATGAATCTCTTGAGCAGCTCTGCTGCCTTCCTCATGCCACAGGCAAAGCAATTCAATGTTTCCAGGCTGGATCCAGCCCTTTCCTGACTGCCACTGAATGTTCTTGTGTCTCTAGCTTCTCTTTTTCAGGGGAATAGAGAGAGGAGAGGGTTTTGTTTCTGCTTCCAGAGAGGCTTTCTTAGCTCTTTCCAAGCTTGGGCTTTGTGAGTGTTCCTTCTGCAGGCAGGGAGGAAAAACCTCCTGCAGCAGGAGAGGTTAGGGCTTCACCTGCTGGCAAGCAGCTCCATGGAGAAGGAGCTGGCAGTGCTGGGGGACAACAAGGTGCCCAGGAGGCAGCAATGTTGCCCTCAGGGCCAAGAAGGCCAAAGCTCTCCTGGGCTGCAGGTAGCAGAGTGGCAGCAGCAGGGCCAGGGAGGTTCTCCTCCCCCTCTAGCTGCAGCCCTGCCTCCAGCTCTGGGCTCCCCAGGAACTGCTGGGGAGAGGCCAGGGGAGGCTAAGGAGATGCTGAGGGACCTGGAGCAGCTCTGAGCTCTGGCAGGAGGAAAGGCTGAGAGCCCTGGGGCTGCTGAGCCTGGAGAAGAGCAGCCTCACAGGGGAGCTGCTCAGTGCCCAGCAAGAGCTGAAGGCTGGGGGCAAGAGGCTGGGGCCAGACTCTGCTCAGGGGTGCCCAGGGCCAGGCCAAGGGGCACTGGGCACCAACTGGAAGCCAGGAGCTTCCAGCTGAGCAGGAGGAGAAGCTTGTTTGGTGTGAGGGTGCAGAGCCCTGGCCCAGGCTGCCCAGAGAGGCTGTGGAGTCTCCTCCTGGGGAGAGATTCCCAGCCCAGCTGGAGGTGACCCTGGGGGTGCCCCTGGTGGAGCAGGGGGGTTGGGGTTGGCCTGGCTGCTCCCCAGAGGTCCCTTCCAGCCCCTAACCATGCTGGGTTCTGTGACTGGAAGGGTGCTTTGCTCAGCAGCCTGGGTTCCACACTGAGAGGTCACTGAGGGCTCCAGTCCCAGCCTCATCATGGAACTTTCCTAGCAGAACTTGGAGGAAACAAAACAGCTCAGGGCTTTTGTACTTTCAATGACAGGAAATCTCTCAGAGCAAGTGCAAGTTGGCCCAAGCAGCAGATCTCAGAGCAGAATGCAGCAGGCAAGCTTGTCTGGGAGATAAGAACCAGATAAAGAAGCTGATTACAGAGAGAACAGACTCCCCAGGAGGGAGGAAGCAGCAGGACAGAGCCCAAAAACACCTGGCCCTGAGAGACCAAAGGCACAGCAGTAAGAAAGCCTTTGGCTTGCTGGGCTCCCTCTCAGTGCCCAACAGAAAATCAAGCCCCAAAAGCTCCCAGAGGTGGTGAGGAGAGAAGCAGGCAGGGAGTTAAAAGGAGATAAAGAGGTGCAGAGAGGCAGAGAGGGGTTGGCAGGCAGAGGCTTGGCTTCATCAGAGGCATAGGAAGGAGGATCTGCCCCCCACATGCCCTGTCAGAGCCTGCAGCCACCACAGCCTGACAGGCAGCTCCCTGAGCAGCTTCTGAATGAAAAAAGCCCAGATGGGCCCCAAAAAACAACCTCCCCCACCCCCTTAAACACCCCCTATTTGTGCTAAAGCCAAACCCACCCAGCAGAGGATTGGGATTGCACAGGACAGCAAAGCAGCACTGGGGCTGGGCCACATGTTTGGGGGTAGAAGTTGTCTTTCTGCACCATGGGAGCCTCTGCAACACCCCAAAATGCTGCAGCAGGTTCAGTTAGGTGGCTACAGGGCACAAAGCAGCAGGTGGGGATGGACTTTGTAAGATTTGGGACCCAAAAACCTGCAGCAGGTTCAGTTAGGAGGTTACAGGGCACAAAGCAGCAGCTGGGGATGGGCTCTGTAAGGGCTGGGACCCAAAAAGGCTGCAGCAGGTTCAGTTAGGAGGCTACAGGGCACAAGCCAGCAGCTGGGGATGGACTCCAAGGGTTGGCAATGCCTTGGTAAGGGTGGAAGATGTCAGCAATTCATCCCCTTCCCTTCCTGCCCCTCTCTCCCATGCAGGGAGCATGTTATGATCAATCCAGAGGTGATTTGATGAAGAATGGCAGCACTAAAGCCAGGGACCACACTCCTCACCTGGCACTGAAGCATCCTCTGGGTCTGCCACAACACAAAGCTCCCACACAGCAGGGCTGGCTTCTTAGAACAACATTATTGCAGGCAGTAATGCTTCAGTGCACAGGAGAAACACAGGTCTGGGGTTGGATTTGCTACTTCCAGTTGGTGCCCAGTGCCCCTTGGCCTGGCCCTGGGCACCACTGAGCAGAGTCTGGCCCCAGCCTCTTGCCCCCAGCCTTCAGCTCTTGCCTCCAGCCTTGAGCAGCTGCCCTCTGGGGCTGCTCTTCTCCAGGCTCAGCAGCCCCAGGGCTCTCAGCCTTTCCTCCTGCCAGAGCACAGAGCTGCTCCAGGTCCCTCAGCATCTCCCTGGCCTCTCTCCAGCAGTTCCTTGTCTCTCTGGGCCTGGGGAGCCCAGAGCTGGACTGGACATCCCCAGTTCAGTGATGCATGCAGCAGGAACTCCTCCCTGCTCTCTCCTTGGCTACAACACCCCAGTTTCCCTTCTGCCTCTCAGTGCAGTGAGCCCAACCTGTTGGAACTGCTGAATTCCAGCTGGGATTGAGGCTTCTGGGATGGAGAAGCAGCAGAGAGACAAGCACAGCACACAGCAAGAGGACCAGGGAGTGCTGGCACTGCTCAGCCAGCAGAAAGAAGCCCCAAAATCTCCTCCAAAGCCTAACTTCACTTCCCACTCCTCCTCCAAGTGTTCAGCCCAGAAACCTCATGACTTCCTGAGCTGACCATGTCCTGCTCCAACCCAATCATTAACTCAGCTCTGCCACCAAAGCTCCCTGATTGCAGTGGGTGTGAAGCTCAGTGAACAGCTTCTGGCCTCCATAAGGAGCCCCAAAGCCTAGCTCAGAGCTCTGGAGCTTTTCCTTTCCTTTCCTGCAGATCCAGAGCACATGGAAACACAAGTGGCCAGAGGAAAACTGGAGCAGGAAAGTCAGCACAGCTTTCAGTTGGAGCTTGGCAATCCAATCCTTCCTCTCAGTCCCAGGCCTGGTTGGTTTGGGGCTCACCCTGCCAGGCCCCAGAGGTCTCCTCTCCATACCACAGGGAGTTCTACACCCCCAGCAACTGAAGCTATTCCACCACAGGCAGGAAGTTTGCTAGATCACAACATGATTTGGGTTGGAAGAGACCTTTAAGAGTTCATCTAGATCCAACCATAGGTTGGGAAAGGCCTCTGAGAGGATGGAGTCCAACTGTTAAGCTAACACTGCCAGGTCACCACTGCCTCATGGCTCTCAGCACCACATCTACACCTGGTGTGAACCTCTCCAGGGGTGGGGACTCCACCACTGCCCTGCCCACCCTGGGCCAGGCCTTCCCAACCCTTGCCATCAAGAAACTGTTCCTCATGGCCAACCTGAACCTCCCCTGGGGCAACCTGTGGCTGTTTCCTCTTGTCCTATCCCTTGTTCCTTGGCAGAAGAGCCCAAGCCCACCCCTGGCTCCAGCCTCCTCTCAGGGAGCTGCAGAGAGCCAGAAGCTCTCCCCTGAGCCTCCTCTTCTCCAGCCTAACCAAGCCCAGGTCCCTCAGCTGTTCCTCACAAGACCCAGACCCTTCCCCACCTTCACTGCTCTTCTCCCCAGCAGCTGTTCCTAGAAACCACTCCCTCCTGGGCACAACCTGCACCACCTGCAGCCTGCCCACAACAAAGCACAGCCTCCCCAGAGTCCCAAAGCCAGCTAGCTGTCATCCTGAGCTTTTCTTCTCCCCCCAGTTTTGCCACCTTCACCACCCAGACCCAAAGAAAACCAGTGCCTGGGTGTCAAGACCAACCCTGCACACCCACCCCCCAGGCACAACCTGTTGCTTTGCTTCACTCTAAGGCTGTTTGGTCAGGGCAGGGGCCCAGGAGGGTCTGGGCTCATCCACCCTTCTGGGTGTTCACTGAGGGGTGGCCTTGCCCCTTGTCCTGTCCCCCTTCACCCAGGGACTACCCACAGCAGCACTGAGGCAAAGCCACCCATTGCCCCCAGCCTGTCACCCTGAAGGTGCTTCTCACCCTCACCTGTCACCAGGACCCTCACACCCCTCAGCACCCTCATCTGTCACCAGCACCCTCACACCCCCCAGCACCCTCACCTGTCACCAGCACCCTCGCACCCCCAATACCCTCACCTGTCACCAGCACCCTCACACCCCCAATACCCTCACCTGTCACCACCACCCTCACACTCCTCAGCACCCTCAACCCCTCCAGTGCCCTCACACCCCTCAGCACCATCACCCCTCTCCTCAGCACCCTCACCCCTTCTCTCGACTCCCTCACCCCTTCCCTCAGCACCCCCCTGCTGCAATTACCTCAGGCGAAAGCTCCCCGGCCCTCCCCTCGCTCCCGCAGCCTTCCCACTCCCTTCGCATACCCGAAAGTCCCCCGGCCGCCGCCGTGGCCGGTTGTCGGAAGGCCGGGGCCAGGCTCCAGGTGAAGAAAGCCGAGAAACCCATAAGGGCTCCGGCGGCCGCGTAGGCCAAGCGGAGGCCCAGCGCCCTGCTCACCGCCATCGGAGGGCTGCTGGGCACCGCCCCGCCCCTCTGGCGCTCACCGTCCCGCCCCCTGCGCACGGCACCACCCCCTCTGCGCACGGCCCCGACCCCTCAGCGCATGGTCCCGCCCTCTGAGCACGACCCCGCCCATCTGCGTGCTGTCCGCCCCCTGTGCGCACGGCACCGCCCCTCTGCCCACGGCACCGCCCCTCTGCCC
>VWZX01003570.1:48698-91471 GCA_013399015.1 Galbula dea
GGGGGACACAGGGGACATAGGGGACATTGGAGGCATGGGGGTGACACTGGGGACATGGGGGGACATGGGGGGACATGAGGGATGGGGGGACACAGGGGACATAGGGGATGTGGGAGATGTGGGAGGACAGAGATGGGGCCACAGGGCTGGAGAGACAGGGACATGGAGGCACAGGGGGACAAGATGATCATGGGAGGGCATGGAGGGGGACAGGAGGCAGGAGCCAGGGACACTGGAGCTGGGGGGCACGTGGGGTTGGGGATGTTCTCTGCTTGTTTTTGCTTCCTCTCTTGGGGTTTTCTCCTTCCTCAGCCAGCCCTGTCCTGCTGATGGTGGCACTGGGGCTTTGGGGACACCTCAGAAAAGTTCTCCCCTACTTTGAGGCTTTTCCCTTCCCTTTTGCCTCTTTTATTAACCATTTTCTGACCTTCTTGATGGCTTTGCCCAAGCTGAAACTCCAGGGGCAGAAACTCCTGGTGGAAATGGGAGACAAAAAGAAGCTTTTCCCACCCATTTCCAGTCAATTCCTAAGTGCACTTAGGTCAGCAGCACATCTGCTGCTGCCCAGGGCCAGCAGGACACATGGGAAGCCATTTCTTGGCCTGTTCCAGCTCATCATGTGTTTTTCCTGAATGTTCTGGGTTTAGTCTCTCCCAAAATGATCTTTCCAGACCTGGCAAACTGCAGCTTGGCTGCTGTGGCCTCCTGCAGAGAAATCCCTGCTCTAGATGGCAGCAACCTCCTTCCCTTTCAGCCTGAGCCACCTCTGAAACAACATCTCCCCTTCCTTCCTTCCCTTCAGCCTGAAACCCACCCAGGATGGAGTTTTTCCTCATCCCATGTCAACCTCTCTCTGATTTCAGCCTCCTGCAGTGAAGCACCATGGAGAACCTGGGTCCATCTTCTTGATGGAGAAGGTGACTCCAACAAGAAGAAGGTGTCTCCATCAAGCAGAAGGTGTCTCCATCAAGAAGAAGGTCTCTCCATCAAGAAGGTTCCTCCATCAAGAAGAAGGTGTCTCCATCAAGCAGAAGGTGTCTCCATCAAGAAGAAGGTCTCTCCATCAAGAAGAAGGTGTCTCCATCAAGCAGAAGGTGTCTCCATCAAGAAGGTGTCTCCATCAAGAAGGTTCCTCCTTCAAGAAGAAGGTATCTCCATCAAGAAGAAGGTATCTCCATCAAGAAGAAGGTGTCTCCATCAAGAAGGTGTCTCCATCAAGCAGAAGGTGTCTCCATCAAGAAGGTCTCTCCATCAAGAAGGTTCCTCCTTCAAGAAGAAGGTATCTCCATCAAGCAGAAGGTGTCTCCATCAAGAAGGTCTCTCCATCAAGAAGGTTCCTCCTTCAAGAAGAAGGTGTCTCCATCAAGGAGGTTCCTCCATCAAGAAGAAGGTGTCTCCATCAAGAAGGTGTCTCCATCAAGAAGGTCTCTCCATCAAGGAGGTTCCTCCTTCAAGAAGAAGGTATCTCCTTCAGCATCTCCCTGGCTTCCCCTGGCCTCTCCCCAGCAGTTCCTTGTCTCTCTGGGCCTGGGGAGCCCAGAGCTGGAGGCAGGACTCCAGCTGTGGGCTGCCTAGGGCAGAGCAGAGGGGAAGGAGAACCACAGTACCATCCCTCCTCTCCATATTGACTCAATAACCCTTGGGGCTTCTCCCAACTGAGGCCATTCCACCATGCTATGGAGATGCTGCCAGCCATGGAAGTGATGCTGCTGGTTGAGGAGAGAAGCTTCCAGCCTCCCAGGCAGTTGCCTTCCTTCCTCCTTTCATTAGCATCTGGGGAGCAAGCTGTGTCTTGTTCTTCTGCTATTTCCATAGCCAAGTTTGGGTTCTTCCACCCCTTCCTGAGAGCAGATTCCCAGATTTGGGCCTCTGAAGAGCTGGAAAGATCTCAGATTTGAATCCAGCCAAAGGAGTTGTCCTCAGCCCTCCAGAGAGTCAGCTCTTTGCTCTCCCTTTGTGGCCAAAGTATCTCCAGAGGCTGAAGTTGGTCTAGAAGGGGCAGATTTCACTTGAGAAAGACAAGGTGAAGTCCTCAGAGGGTTGGTTTTGGCAGCAGGTGGGTGCCAGGGAGGTGCCAGGGAGGGTGGGTAGGGATGGGAGGGCAGTGGTGGCCACCAGGGCTGCAGAGCTGGAAGGGCAGCAGTCAGCAGGGACATCTCCAACTGGATTAGGTTGCCCCAAAGAACCTGACCTGGGATGGTTCCTGGGATTTCTTTACCATGGGACATCTCCACCATGGGACACATCTGCCATGGGACATCTCCACCCTGGAACATCTCCATCATGGGACACCTCTGCCATGGGACATCTCCACCATGGAACATCTCTACCCTGGAATATCTCCACCATGGGACATCTCCACCATGGGACATCTCCACCATGGGACATCTCCACCAGGGGACACCTCCACCATGGGACATCCCTACCATGGGACACCTCCACCATGGAACATCTCTACCATGGGACATCTCCACCATGGGACACCTCTGCCATGGGACATCTCCACCATGGAACATCTCTACCCTGGAATATCTCCACCATGGGACATCTCCACCATGGGACATCACACCTCCACCCTGGAATATCTCCACCATGGAACATCTCCACCATGGGACACCTCCACCCTGGAATATCTCCACCATGGGACACCTCCACCATGGAACATCTCCACCATGGGACATCTCCACCCTGGAATATCTCCACCATGGGACATCTCCACCATGGAACATCTCCACCCTGGAACATCTCCACCACGGGACATCTCCACCATGGGACACCTCTGCCATGGGACATCTCCACCATGGGACATCTCCACCATGGGACATCTCCATCATGGGACACCTCCACCATGGGACATCTCCCCCAAGGAACATCTCTACCATGGAATATCTCCAGCATAGGAGATCCCCACCCTGGAACATCTCCACCATGGGAGATCCCCACCCTGGAACATCTCCAGCCTAGGAGATCCCCACCCTGGGCTATCTCCACCCTGGAACATCTCCACCCAGGGCCATCCCCATGCTGAACAGCTGTGAGTGGCCTCACTCCAAGGGGTGGAAACCTCCAGCAGGGGAAGGCAGATGAGATGGAAATGAGCAAGCAGGGAGAGAAGGAGGAGGAGGAGGAGGAGGAGGAAGCTCCTCAGATGCCAACACAGGCTCTTCCTGTTGCACAGCTCCCATCTGCTCTGCTGCCACCACTCAATCCTTGACCCAAACCAAAAGGACTTTCCCCCTCCCAGCAGCAAGCAACACCTGATGGCACCTACAGGTCTGAAGAGATTTGGACCTTGACCCTTTTCTCCTCCACCTTCAGGACCTAGTTGCCCACAGCAGAGTCTTCCTCCTGCCTGCAGAGTGCCAGCAACAGCTGGGAAACAGCCAGAGATGAGAACCTCCTCCTCCTCCTTCTCCTCCTCCTCCTTCTCCTCCTCCTCCTCCTCCTCCTGATGCCAGGGGTGGGGATGCTGGCTGCTGCCCGGATCTGGGAACAAGAGGAGGAGAATCCTTGGGGGATGGAGGTAGCCTTGTTTGTGTTCAGGGAGCTGGAGGCAGGCTGCTGGTTCCTCTCCTTCCTCTCCTCTGTTTGTCCTTGAGGCTTTTTGTTTTCTCCTCTGTGCAGAAGCAATTTCATGCATGGGAAGAAAGGAGAAGGCTCCAAGGGAAAAGGAAGAAGGAAAAGAGGTCCCAACCCTTCCTGGTTGCAGGGAGAGTTGCAAATCCTCTCCTTTAGGGGAAAAGAAACATTGTTTTTACTTCTCCTTTCATGAATCTTTCCTTAAATCCCTCCCCTGGCTGTTGCCTGCCAGCTCCTCACAGGCACCAAAGGCTCCTACCCCACCCTGTTCACTCTGAAACCTACAGAGCTCTAGAACCAGATGGAATTGCAGAAGGGTTAAGGTGGGAAGGAAGCACCAGAGATCAGCCAGGCCAACCCCAACCTCCCTGCTCCACCAGGGTCACCCCTAGCAGCTTGCCCAGGGCTTGGAATCTCTCCCCAGGAGGAGACTCCACAGCCTCTCTGGGCAGCCTGGGCCAGGGCTCTGCATCCTCCCACCAAACAAGCTTCTCCTCCTGCTCAGCTGGAAGCTCCTGGCTTCCAGTTGGTGCCCAGTGCCCCTTGGCCTGGCCCTGGGCACCAGTGAGCAGAGTCTGGCCCCATCCTCTTGCTCTCCTCCCTTCAGACACTTCTCTACATGGATAAGGTTCCTCTCAGCCTCCTCTTCTCCAGGCTACCCAAGCTCAGCTCCCTCAGCCTTCCCTCAGCAGGGAGATGCTCCAAGCCCCTCAGCATCTCTGGAGCCCTCCATTGGAACCTCTCCAAGGAGCTCCATGCCTCTTTTCTCAAGGATGTGGCCCCTCAGATGCCACCAAGCTGCCATGTCTGAGTGTCTCAGCCACTCCATGTCTCCATGCTTTGCTGTCTCCTCTAAAGAGCTTCCTCAAGCAAAGCCTCTTCATGAGAAGGTGTCCAAGGAGACCTCTACAGCCTTGGTGGGAGCCTGGCCAGGCTGAGGTGTGTCAGAGCAGTGTGTTTGGGCAGGGAAGAGTCAATCCAAGTTTGATTTCACTCCTTTGGTTGGGCCATGCCCACAGCTTAGACCTGGCTAGGACCATGGTCTAGGGGTAGACTTGGCAGCTGATGGTTGGACTCAAGGATCTAAGAGGTTTCTCCCCACCCAAAGGAGTCTGTGATGTGTCTGTGACCTAGAGGCAGATGTTCCTCAGGTTTCTCCACCCATCCACCCTCAGCTTCTCATTCCCCCCTGCAGATTTGGCCTTTGTTTCTCCATGGATGGAGAAGATCTGCTCACCCTACTGGCCTTATCCTGCCCCCAGACCAACATGTCCCAGCCCTGGGACACCAACCTGGCCCAAAAGCCCAAAGCAAGAGTCTTTGGCCACCAAGGTGGACATCCCAGCCAGGTGCCAGACCTTTCTTCATGGTCTGAAGTTGCCCTCAGCTCCTTGGGGTGCAATTCTCCTGAGCTGGCTGAGATCTTTACCTCAAGCTGAGGTGACTCATGGCCTCCAGAGCCTCTTTCCCTCCCCACTGGCTGGCCCAGACATGCAGCTCTGCACCTAACCAAGGTGATGTCAACCTCTCTGAGCTTCCTATCACCACCAGCATCTCTCTCCCCACTGTTGCTGCTGGAGGGATGCACACCTTGCTCTTCCTCAGCAGCTTTTGGTTGGTGTCAGCTGCAGCCCAACAGATTCCTGGGGCTTGATTCTTCTCCTGAGTCCTAGCAGCCAGCCATGGTGGTGCTGAGCTCCTCCACAGCTCTAGCCTCCAAACCTGCAGCATCTCTCCATCATCTCCTCCTCTTGGGTGGGCACCAAGAGAGAGTTGAGTGCTGGGAGGGATTTGGTGGCCAGTCTTGGGGGGTCATTAATGCAGGAGAGTCATTTCCTTCCCCTCAGCAAAGGTGAAGGAGCAGAGCAGCATGGATTCCTTCAGACAGCAGTGTTCCTTGTGTCCATGAGGTGACTTCACTCCTCTTTTCAGAGCAGCTTTTTCTCCTCTCTGCTCTTTACCCACAGCAATGTCCTGCTGGGAACAACCCAAGCTCTTCTGAAGCCATCACCTAACCTGAAGACAGATCTACCTACCCCCTGGTGACCTCCAGAGGCCTCCTGCAGCCTCTGAAGAGACACTTTGACCATCTCTGCTCCCCAAAACCTGCTCCACTTATTCTCTCTCCCCAAATCCTTCTGGATGGCTTCCTGCTGGGGTCTGACCTTCCTCAGAGGATCTACTAGGACCTTGACCATCTACCAAACCCCTCCCCAGATCTTCTCCTTCCTGGTGAGATCAGAGAGCTCCTCTACCTCTCATGCTCCACCAAAGCCCTTGTGCCTTTGGCAGCAGGCAGCAGTGCTGACTCAGCAGAGCTGGGCTGACACTCTAGAAGTCCTCTCCAAATTTCTCCTGGGGAATTGGCAGCAAGTAGGTGTGAGCCTGGGCAGAGAGAGCAGAGATGGAGCTGATTCCACCTGTTTTGACACGGATCTGCTGACTGGCATCTGCTGACAATGCTTCTCCTGCTTGCAGGTAGGGGCAGGAGGCATCAGGAGCCTTGAGATGGCTGCAGGAGGCATCAGGAGCCTTGAGATGGTTGCAGGAGGCATTAGGAGCCTTGAGATGGCTGCAGGAGGCAACAGGAGCCTTGAGATGGTTGCAGGAGGCATCAGAAGCCTTGAGATGGTTGCAGGAGGCATCAGGAGCCTTGTGGTTGCAGGAGGCATCAGGAGCCTTGAGATGCTTGCAGGAGGCATCAGCAAAAAGATCCAACAGCATGACCTGCCCCCAGGCAAAGGCACCCAGGACAAGAAGGTCTTTGAAGCCACCCATCCCATGGGCATCTGGTGTTGGGATAGCCCTGGTGTCTCCTGGGCTGCAGGCAGCAGAGTGGCAGCAGCAGGGCCAGGGAGGTTCTCCTCCCCCTCTAGCTGCAGCCCTGCCTCCAGCTCTGGGCTCCCCAGGAACTGCTGGGGAGAGGCCAGAGGAGGCTAGGGAGATGCTGAGGGACCTGGAGCAGCTCTGAGCTCTGGCAGCAGGAAAGGCTGAGAGCCCTGGGGCTGCTGAGCCAGGAGAAGAGCAGCCCCAAAGGGGAGCTGCTCAAGGCTGGGGGCAAGAGGCTGGGGCCAGACTCTGCTCAGGGGTGCCCAGGGCCAGGCCAAGGGGCACTGGGCACCAACTGGCACCCAGGAGCTTCCAGCTGAGCAGGAGGAGAAGCTTGTTTGGTGTGAGGGTGCAGAGCCCTGGCCCAGGCTGCCCAGAGAGGCTGTGGAGTCTCCTCCTGGGGAGAGATTCCCAGCCCAGCTGGAGGTGACCCTGGGGGTGCCCCTGGTGGGGCAGGGGGGTTGGGGTTGGCCTGGCTGACCCCAGAGGTCCCTTCCAGCCCCTAACCATGCAGGGATTTGGGGGTTCTCTGATCTCCTGAAGCCCTTTGAGGTTTCAGTGCTGGCCTCTGCTTTCCTGCAGTACCAGAGACAACCAAACCTCCTGAGTTTGCCAAAGAGGCTGAAGAAGCAGCTCTGGAATCCTGTGCCCATCCTTTTGAGGTGAGAGATGAGAGTGTTGGTGGTGAGATGTGACCTTGGTTGGTGAGCACATCCCCAAAACACTTGCAATGAAGTCACCTGGGGAGCAGCAGCCTCTCTGTCACTCACTGAGCAGTTCTGGGGCTGCAGCTTGGCCTCTAAGCTGTGTCTGGAGGACAAGGACCTGTGCTCCTGCCATCCTACATGTGCTTGAAGACAACAGGAGGGAACTTGATGGTTCCTAAGCCCATGGCTGGCCAAGAGGATGATGCAGGAGCTAGGGATGGAGGAGTCAGGAAATCAAACCTCAACCCAGGGTTGGTTTTTCATCCAGAGGAACTCAACCTCCTCCTTGCAGGGCCAACAGGCAGCAGAGACCCTTCCTCCACCCAAAGCCATGCCACCTGCCCATCCAGGGAGCCACCTTTGGGCTTCCTGCCCATGTTCTTACCTCCCTGCACCTGCAAACCTTGATGCAACCAAGACCAAGACCCTGAAAGCAAGGCTGGCACAGGAGAAACCCTTGGGAGCTGCTGGCTGGAGTGGGCAGCCTGTCCCTGGTGGGAAAGGGCAGCCCTGGAGCTATAAAGAGCCTGAGCTTGACATCTCAGCAGCTTTCTTCAGTGCTGACTCTGGGTGGTTGCTGCTTTTCCCACAGAGCAGCTCCTGGCATTCCTGGAATGTTAGATCTTATTCCCAAGCTGATTTAGGAAGGTGGGAGGGGGGTTTGGCATTGGCCTCCTCCATGCTGGTAGGCACAGGGCTGGGAAAAGATCCCAGGAAAGGCCCACGGAGGATTTGGGGGTGGGTTGGAGGTCCCCAAGCTGCTGCTGGTCCCCACTGAGGTAGGCACAGCTGGGGGCTCAGTCAGGACCTCTCCTTATGGCAGAGTTACACCCCAGCCCCACTGTAGCATCTCCCAGCTTTACCCTGATCATTGCTTTGGTCTCATCCTGCCAGCCCTCAGCACTGTCCATCTCCTCACTATGGTATCATCCTGCTCTGGTCCTCAGCATTGTCCATCTCCTCACCATGGTCCCATCCTGCTCTGGTCCTCACCATGCTCCCATCCTCCTCTGGTCCTCAGCATGATCTCATCCTCCTCTGGTCCTCAGCCTGCTCCCACCCTCCTCTGGTCCTCAGCCTGGTCCCAGCCTCCTCTGGTCCTCAGCCTGCTCCCATCCTCCCTCATCCTCAGCATGATCTCATCCTCCCCTGGTCTCATCCTGGTCCCAGCCTCCCCTGGTCCTCACCATGGTCCCATCTTCCCCTGGTCCTCACCATGGTCCCATCCTCCCCTGGTCCTCAGCATGGTCCCAGCCTCCTCTGGTCCTCAGCCTGGTCCCATCCTCCTCTGGTCCTCAGCATGGTCCTATCCTTCCCTGGTCCTCAGCCTGCTCCCATCCTCCCCTGGTCCTCAGCCTGGTCCCAGCCTCCTCTGGTCCTCAGCCTGCTCCCATCCTCCCCTAGTGCTCAGCCTGCTCCCAGCCTCCCCTGGTCCTCACCATGCTCCCATCCTCCTTCATCATCACCATGATCCCATCCTCCCCTGGTCCTCAGCCTGCTCCCATCCTCCTCTGGTCCTCAGCCTGCTCCCATCCTCCCCTGGTGCTCAGCCTGCTCCCAGCCTAGACTATTTCTGCTGCCCCTTTTATTTCCCCTCAGCTATTTAAAGCTCCAAGCTGCAGGCACTGTCTGGGCCCTTGCCCTGGCAATAGCAACTCCCTGGAGCAGGGAACCAATTCCCAAGCCACAGCTCCTGTCTCCAGCCCTGCTGCCACCTCCACCAGCCAGGAGATGCCTCTCTGTGTGCCCAGGGGAGTCACCACCAGCCCTGCCTGGAACCCTCCAAGCCCAACTCTGCTTTGCAAGCCTTGGGAAAGGGCCAGGAAGGCTTCTCCTGAGCCAGCTGCTGGGCTTTGGTGTGGAGATGCCAAGCAGGAATGCTCCCAGACTTTGGGGAGAACAGGCATGTCCTGCTGGAGCCTTGGCTCTGAGCAGATGCCACCAGAGCCCCATGGTGGTGGGGGGGAGGTGGCAGAGCTGCCCTGAAAGGAGTCATTTGTGACAAGCAGCCACCAGCCCTTGGCTCCACCATCAGCAGGGGTGAGGTGGTGCCCAGCAGGCAGGGAATCCCAGGGTGTTGGGAGGTGACAAAGCCACAAGAAAGCATTTGTGGCCTCAACTAGCCATAAAAATGGGAATCTGCTCTCTTTGCTTTTGGCCAAAACATAGAATAAGATCAGAGAATGGCCTGAGGTGGAAGGGAGCCACCAGGAGCAGCCAGGCCAACTCCTGGCTCTGCCCAGGACAAGCCCAAAGTCACCCTTGGTGTCTCAGAGCATTGGCCAGATGCTGCTGGGGTTCTGTCAGCCCTTGGAGCAGTGACTGCATCCCTGGGGAGCCTGTTCCAGTGCTCCAGCACCCTCTGGGTGAAGAACCTTCTCCTAACACCCACCCTGACCCTCCCCTGGCACAGCTTCATGCCATCCCCTCAGCTCCTAGCCCTGGTCACCAGAAGGTGATCCCACAACTCCTCTGCATCCTCCAAGCCCTGAAGCCCTGCTCAAACCCTGGAGGACTCCATCAGGGCTGTGCATCCCTCCCAGCCCACGCTCCCAAAGATCTGAGAGCACTGGAGACCTCAAAGAACCATTTCCACCCACACCAGCACCACCAGTTCCACCAGGAAAGATCTAGGAGCAGCAGCAGCAGCAACAACAACAGCAGCCCTAACCTCTCCTTCTGCAAAGTCACCAGCTCCAGCACCAGCTCAGCACCACGGGGCCAGATCTACCTGCACCTGGAGATTAATGATTACTCCAGTGCAGATAAAAAGGAGCAAGTTACCCAGCAAGATAAGGAGGCTGATAAAGCTGAGCTGCTCCCTCTGCATTTCCTGCCAAGGCAGCAGCTCCCTGCTCCCAACTCCCCAGGCTCCAGCACCTGGTGCAGCCAGTTGGAAAGGTGCCCCTGGGGCTGGAGCTGGGTGATCTGCCACCTTGGTTGGGTATGGCAGGGAACCTCTGGCATTCCTCAGCCTTGGAGCAGGAGTTTGTGCTTGGAAAAGCTGCAAGGGAAGGGCTCAGGAGCAGCTGGGGCTGGGGGGGGGGAGCTTGGGTTGTCCAGAGTTGGGGTGCCAAGGTGGTCTGAGGAGCTCTGGGGTTGGGTGGGTGATGTCCTCTGAGGGCAGTGACCTCTCTGTCACTGGCTGATCTCACAGGGGGGCATAGACTCAGGGGATCAGGGGATCAGAGAGTCAGGGGATCATGGAATGAGAGAGTCAGGGGATCAGGGGATCAGAGAGTTAGGGGATCAGGGGATCAGAGAGTTAGGGGATCAGGGGATCAGAGAGTTAGGGGATCAGAGAGTCAGGGGATCAGGGGATCAGGGGATCAGAGAGTTAGGGGATCAGAGAGTCAAGGGATCAGGGGATCAGAGAGTCAGGGGATCAGGGAATGAGAGACTCAGGGGATCAGAGAGTCATGGAATGAGAGAGTCAGGGGATCAGGGGATCAGAGAGTCAGGAGATCAGGGGATCAGAGAGTTAGGGGATCAGGGGATCAGAGAGTTAGGGGATCAGAGAGTCAGGGGATCAGGGGATCAGGGGATCAGAGAGTTAGGGGATCAGAGAGTCAAGGGATCAGGGGATCAGAGAGTCAGGGGATCAGGGAATGAGAGACTCAGGGGATCAGAGAGTCATGGAATGAGAGAGTCAGGGGATCAGGGGATCAGAGAGTCAGGAGATCAGGGGATCAGAGAGTTAGGGGATCAGGGGATCAGAGAGTTAGGGGATCAGAGAGTCAGGGGATCAGGGGATCAGGGGATCAGAGAGTTAGGGGATCAGAGAGTCAAGGGATCAGGGGATCAGAGAGTCAGGGGATCAGGGAATGAGAGACTCAGGGGATCAGAGAGTCATGGAATGAGAGAGTCAGGGGATCAGGGGATCAGAGAGTCAGGAGAACATGGAATAACAGAGCCAAGGGATCATGGAATAAGAGAGTAATGGAATCATAGGATCCTGGAATCATTAAGGTTGGAAAATACCTCTCAGATCATTAAGTCCAAACCATTTCCCAGCACTGCCAGGGCACCACTGCCTCATGGCCTCAGCACCACATCTCCATGGGGTTTGAAGTCCTCCAGGGATGGGGACTCCATCACTGGCCCTGGGCAGCCTGGGCCAGGCCTTCACAACCCTTGCCAGGAAGAAACTGTTCCTCATGGCCAACCTGAACCTCCCCTGGCACAACCTGAGGTTGTTTCCTCTTCTCCTAGCACTGGGAGCAGAGCCCAAGCCCCCCCTGGCTCCAGCCTCCTCTCAGGGAGCTGCAGAGAGCCAGAAGCTCTCCCCTGAGNTAACAGAGCCAAGGGATCATGGAATAAGAGAGTAATGGAATCATAGGATCCTGGAATCATTAAGGTTGGAAAATACCTCTCAGATCATTAAGTCCAAACCATTTCCCAGCACTGCCAGGGCACCACTGCTTCATGGCCTCAGCACCACATCTCCATGGGGTTTGAAGTCCTCCAGGGATGGGGACTCCATCACTGGCCCTGGGCAGCCTGGGCCAGGCCTTCACAACCCTTGCCAGGAAGAAACTGTTCCTCATGGCCAACCTGAACCTCCCCTGGCACAACCTGAGGTTGTTTCCTCTTGTCCTAGCACTGGGAGCAGAGCCCAAGCCCCCCCTGGCTCCAGCCTCCTCTCAGGGAGCTGCAGAGAGCCAGAAGCTCTCCCCTGAGCCTCCTCTTCTCCAGCCTAACCAAGCCCAGTTCTCTCAGCTGCTCCTCACAGCCCTTGTGCTCCAGACCCTTCCCCACCTTCCTTCTCCTCCTCTGGCCACACTCCAGCCCCTCCATGTCCTTCTGGGAGTGAGGAGCCCAAAGCTGAGCCAGGGATGGGATAGGATGGGGTGAGAGGGAGTGGGGTAGGATGGGATAGGATAGGATGGGATGGGACTGGGTGGGAAGCAGGAAGAGAGAGAAAGAGAGGGAGAGATGCCTCTTTGAGAGCAGAACAATCAAAGAGGCACTTTTGCACCCATTTCTACTGCATCCTGAGTCACCAGGACCTGCTGCCTCCATCCAAACCACCCACATCTGCTTTGTCCATGGGGCCTCAGCTGGGAACTGGAGCAGGAGCGATGGGAACTGGACCAGCAGTGCTGGGAACTGGACCAGCAGCACTGGGAACTGGACCAGCAGTGCTGTGGGATGAGGAATTCCTCCTCCATCCATTTGAAATGCCACTGCTTGAGGTGCTTAGCAGGCAGTGTCTGGCCTCATCCAGCTCCTGCACTGTTCCATCTCTTCCTTGCCCAGCTGGGACCCCCTCAAAACCAGTTAGCCATCCTGGTGAGTCCTTGATGAGATGCTGGGAGGGCCTGGCCCAGAAGAAACTCCTCTGCTTCAGCTTGGAGGTCCTGGAGCAAACCCAAACACACAAGGGGTGACCCTGGAGCTGTGTCAGTGGTGACAGAGCTTGGTGGGAGCTTCTTCAGTGCCATAACCACCTGGGGGTGGTTGGTGCCATCTCAGTGGCTGGAGCTCCAGCAAAATGCTTTCTGTGCCTCTGAGGGTGAAGCAGATGATGGTGGGAGGAAGAATAGCTGTCCCTGTCCTGCAGTGCTCAAGGCTCTGCCCAAGGCCACGCTGGCAGATGTCCTCAAGCTCACATGGGGTGGCCCTGAGGAGTCAACAGTGCTGAGGAGCCTGGGGTGACCTCCAAAGTCCTGCTCAAGAGAGGAGGCAGGAGAACATCAGAGGTGCCTGCCCAAAGTGCTTGTGTCCAGCTGAGGTTGCTCCTTGCTTTGCTGCTTGGGGTTGGGCTTATTTAAATAGATCCATGTTGAATTCATTGAATTTTTCCTTTAGGTTAAAAAAAATAGGATTTGGTTCAGAAGGAAAACCTCTTTTTTTGGCAGAAAACCTTCTCCTTTTAGCCAAAAGCCCCAGCACAAGCACTCCCAGGACCTCTGGGCCACACTCCAGGTCTGCTCCTCTGTCCTCCCTGCTCGGGGCCACCTCCCCAGTGCTAATCACCTCCCAGTTTCCAGCATCTCTGGGCTCATTTCTTCCCCCACCAGGTTGGGGCCTGAGGGACTGGGCAGGGCAAGGGGTTCCCTGATCTTCAGGGCCTTGGTGGGGTGCTCAGGGGCTCCTGGAGACACCTTGATCCCCAGGATCTTTGTGGGATGCTCAGAGGAAGGGTAGGGGCTCCTAGAGTCACCTCAATCCCCAGGGTCTTGGTAGGGTGGGCAGGAGAAGGTCAGGGGCTCCTGGAGATATCTCAGCCCCTGGGGTCTCAGTGGGGTGCACAGGGGCTCCTGGAGACACCCCAATTCCCGGGGTGTTGGTGGGGTGCTGAGAGGAAGGACAGAGGCTCCTGGAAACACCCTGACCCCTGGGGTCTTGTTGGGGTGCTCAGGGGTTCCCAGAGACACCTCAACCCCCAGGATCTTGTTGGGGTGCTCAGGGGTTCCTGGATCCCCAGGATCTTGGTGAGGTTAGGGTTAGGACAGAGAGGGGTCCCCAAATGGATGGAGGGGGTCCCAAAAGGACAGGGGGTCCCCTAAAAGGCAGAGGGGGTCCCAAAAGAAGAGGGAGGGTCCCAAAAGGGTGGAGGAGGAGGTCTCTAGTAGGACAGTGGTGTCCCCAAAAGGGCGGAGGAGGGACCCCAAAAGGACAGGGTCCCTCCAGCAGGACAGGGTGTCCCATTGCGGAGCTGGGTGGCTGGGATCGGCCCCCGAGAGCCCGGGGAGGGGCCGCGGGCAGGGTGCGTCGTGTCCCGGTCCCGATCCCGATCCGGGATCCCGATCCCGATCCCGCTCCTGCTCCCAACCAGCTCCTCAGGGGCGGAGCCTGTCCCGTCCGGTCCCGTCCCGCCCCGCCCCGGGGCAGCGCCGCGCAGCTTTACCGGAGCTTTACCGGAGCTTCCCCCGGCTGCGGCCACCGATGGCTTGGCCCCGCCGCGCCCCTCCCGCCGCTACCGGAACCGCATGAAGGTGTGCGGGACCCGGACGGGACCGGGAGAGGCAGGGGAGGAGGAGCGGCGGGGCCCGGGAGCACCGCTGGGAACAACACCGGGAGGAGCAGGAGCACCGGGAGCTGCGGGAACACCGGCAGCAGCAGGAGCACCGGGGGCGCCGGGAGCACCGGGAGGAGCAGGAGCAGGACCACCGGCAGCAGCGGGAGCACCGGCAGCAGCGGGAGCACCGGGAGCTGCGGGAGCACCGGGACGAGCAGGAGCACCGGGAGCGCCGGGAACACCGGCAGCAGCAGGAGCACCGGGAGCGCCGGGAGCACCGGGAGGAGCGAGAATATCAGGAGCAGCAGGAATACCGGGAGCTGTGGAAACACCGAGAGTACCGGGAATACCGGGAGGAGCAGGAACCCCGAGAATACCGGGAACACCGGGAGGAGTAGAAGCACCGAGAGTGCCAGGAATACCGACAGGAGCAGGAACACCGGGAGGAGCAGGAACCCCGAGAATACCGGGAACACCGGGAGCAGCAGGAACACCGGGAGCTCCGCGAACACTAGGAACACGGGGAACACTGGGAGAACCGGGAGCAGTAGGATCACCGAGAGTACCGGGAACACCGGGAGTACCGGGAACACCGGGAGCAGCAGGAACACCGGGAGTACCGGGAGCAGCGGGAACAGCAAGAACACCGGGAGCCCGGAGCAGGCAGAGCACAGTGCGAACCGTGCTGGAGCCGGGGGCCGGTGCTGCTCGTTCCCCCCCGTTACTGCCGGGGGCTGACGGCAACAAGCTCTCGGTGCTCCTCAAGAAGATGCACTTGTTCCGGAGCTCCAGCTACGAGATCCGGTTGGAGGGAGATGAGAACAACCTGCCCCTTATCCAGGGCATCCGCTGGGTGAGTGCGGGATGGGCTGGGGGTCCCCAGACCCCCCTCGATCCCGGGAGACGCTCCCCTACCGCAGGGAGCCTTTTCCCGAGCTGTCCCCGCAGTATCCCTGCGGGTATCGGGGGGCTTGCAGGGGTTGGGGGTATGGGGTTCGGTGGAGCCCAGCGGGACCCCTCCCGGGGGCTTATTGCCCTTTCTTAGGGACAGGTCTGGTCCTTCCCTGCTCCCTTGCCCTTCCCTCGGGACAGGTCTGGCCCTTCCCTGCCTCCCCTGGTTGCGGGAGGAGACCTGGGACCCCCCCTGTTCCCCCCGAGGGTTTGCTGGCTTCGAGGTGAGGGGTGCAAGGAGTAAGGGGTTTAGGGGGTGAGGGGTGCAGAGAGTGAGGGGTGCAGGGAGTGGGACAAGGGGTTCAGAGGGTGAGGGGTGCAGGGAGTGGGGTGAAGAGGGGTGCAGGGAGTGAGCTGAGGGATGCAGGGCAAGAGGGGTGCAGGGAGCAAAGTCAAGGAGCAAGGAGCAAGGGGTGCAGGGAGTGCGGGGTGCAGGGAGTGAGGGGTGCAGGGAGCCAGAGCAGGGGTGCAGGGAGCCAGAGCAGGGGTGCAAGGAGCCAGACCAGGGGTGCAGGGAACAAGACCAGGGGTGCAAGGAGCCAGACCAGGGGTGTAGGGAACCAGAGCAGGGGTGCAAGGAGCGAGGCCCAAGCATGCAGGGAGCAAGGTGAGGTATGCAGGGAACATATTTCTGCAGCCACCTGCCCCTGAGCCCTTCTGTGGGCAGAGCTAGCAGCCAGGCGTGAAATGAGCCTGGTGCTATTGTGCTGGGGCACACGTATTGGGGCAGCTCACCCCAACCCTGGCAAGTGTCAACAGGAAAGACCTTCCCCTGGGGCACACAGGGTTCCAAACCTTCCCTCCCCACCAGGTCAGGATGTTTCTGCAGCAGGAACTTGTTGCTTGGCAGTAGGACAGTGCTCAGCGTCACCTCCTCCCTCCCTGGGTCTATGTTCCCTCCTGGCCAGGAGCTGCTGGAGGTCCCTAGGGTGCTTGGGGCACCTGGTCCCTGCTCTTGGCCTCTTGCTGTCCCCTGGCCAGGAGCTGCTGGAGGTCCCTGGGGTGCTGAGGGCACCTGGTCCCTGCTCTTGGCCTCTTGCTGTCCCCTGGCCAGGAGCTGCTGGAGGTCCCTGGGGTGCTGAGGGCACCTGGTCCCTGCTCTTGGCCTCTTGCTGTCCCCTGGCCAGGAGCTGCTGGAGGTCTCTAGGGTGCTGAGGGCACTTGGTCCTTGCTCTTGGCTTCTTGCTGTCTCCTTTGGCCTGGGAGTTGACCTTGGAGCCTGTTCACCTGCCCTGGATGACCTTCATCACCTTCCCCTTCCCACAGCAGCCCTTTGATGGGGGTGAATCTGCTTTCCCCCCACATTTTTCAGGTGCTTCCACTCCCCAGGGCAGGAATGAGAGAGAAGAACTGTTGGGAACTGTCTGGCCCTGCCTTGGAGCAGCAATATTGTCCCTTGCCCCCATAACCACAAACCTACAGCTGCTGCAATCTCCTCCTCATCTCCTGCCTCTGTCTTAGCCCTCCTGAAGAACCTCTTTCCCTCTTCCTGATCCTCACCAACCCCTCCCAGCTCTGCTCTGTGCCACGAGGCTCCCATTCCCTGGCATCAGCCAAATCCCTCAAGCCTGGCATTGCCAAACATCTCCCATCCATCCCAGGCTCCAAGTACCCCCAAACCTTTGGAGAAGCCAGAGCAGGTTCCCTTGAGGCTCCCTAAGCTCCTGGCTGGTTGCCACCCCTGTGGAGGCTACGGATGGGCGAGGACTTTCTCTGGAGCCATAAAGGCTGGAAACAACTCCTCTTGTTGTTTCTCCTTGGAATCCCAAACAAAAGCCAGGAGGCTTGGGAATGGTCCCTGCTTGGCCTTGGCTCCCTGCCCACCCTTTTGCCCGGATTTCTGGAGGCAGGCAGGATCTGAGCCTTGTCCTGGAAGCAGGAAGATGGAAAGAGGCAACTCCTTGGGAAGCAGCTTGGAGCCGGCGCCAGCGATGCTGGGACAAGGAGGCAGGGGCTGAGGAGGGGGGAAAAGCATCCTGGAGGGGGTGGTTTGCCCAACCTTGGAGCTAGGTGGTGAGGATGCTTCAGGAAGAGGTTTTTTGGGATGGTGTTTGAGGTGGGAGAGTGGAGCCAGCTGTGGGGTTTGGTATTTTTTGGCAATGGTAAAATGCCAGGAGGAGAATCAAGAGCTTGTCCCTGGGCAAGGCTCATCCTGAGCCATGGGGTGGTGGGGAGCAGTGGAGGGGGAGGTGGGTGGTTGGATGAGATGATCCTGGGCTCAGCTTTGGGCTCCTCACTCCCAGAAGGACATGGAGGGGCTGGAGTGTGGCCAGGGAAGGAGAAGGGAGGTGGGGAAGGGTCTGGAGCACGAGGGTTGTGAGGAGCAGCTGAGGGAACTGGGCTTGGTTAGGCTGGAGAAGAGGAGGCTCAGGGGAGAGCTTCTGGCTCTCTGCAGCTCCCTGAGAGGAGGCTGGAGCCAGGGGGGGGTTGGGCTCTTCTGCCAAGTGCTAGGAGAAGAGGAAACAGCCTCAGGTTGTGCCAGGGGAGGTTCAGGTTGGCCATGGGGAACAGTTTCTTGATGGAAAGGATTGTGAAGGCCTGGCCCAGGCTGCCCAGGGCAATGGTGGAGTCACCACCCCTGGAGGGCTTCAAACCCCATGGAGATGTGGTGCTGGGGGCCATGGGTTAGTGGTGAGCATGGTGGTGGCAGGTTGATGGTTGGACTCCATGACCTTCCAGGTCTTTTCCAACCTCCATGAATCTCTGATTCTCTCCCAACCCTGTGATCCCTTCAGCATGTCCTTGTCAGCAGCAGCTTGGAGCAAGACCATGACACCTCCTGGCTCTTTGCCTCAAGGCCAAACCAACCTCCTTTAGGAGGAGACAGCACAAGCTGTTTGGGGAACAGGAGGAGCTTCCCCTTGGCCATCAGGGCTGTGACACCACCCTCTAGGTCCCAGGGGAAGGCAGGAGCTCCACTCTCTGGCCACAGCCTGCCTCCTGTTTGCAAACATTTGCTCTGTGGTTGCTGGAGCATTTCCTGCTCCACCAGGTGCTCACGAGGCTCAGGAGAAGTTTGCAGAGTGACTAAGTCAAGAGTGTCCTCAGGGACCTGCTGTCTTCAGGGAGCTTCTTGTTCTCCCTCTGCTCCTCCAAAAAAACCCCCTCTCCTAAGCTGCTTGGAAACTGCTGGGGGCAGGTTGGTGGCTGAAGTCACCTGAGGGGTTTGGAGAAGCCCTGGAGATAGGGAAAGGGCTGGAGGTAATGAGGGAGAAGCCTGAGCTGGGTAAGGTTTGGAACAGAGCCCCCAGGGGTGGCTGTCCACCTCCACCACCCTCCTGCCTGGACCAGGAGGTGCTAAGGCTCTTTGGTTTCTCCTCAGCTCCTGGGTTTTGGCCTTGAGTTCATTTAGGAGGGAAGTTGCTGCAGCTAATTGCTCCTGCCCTTGGCTTCCCTAACTGAGGCTTTCATCTGGCCCAGCCCTCTGGCTGACTCCAACCTCCCCAAGCAGCCAGGAGCCAGCAGATCCAAGGAAGATCTGGCCTAGAAGATACCTGGAAGACCACCTCCACCACCAGCCCAAAGTGCTGCAGACTCTTCCCAGCCAGAAAGAAACAGAGGAGGGTCACAAAACCTTCTCCTGGAGGTGGAGACACCCCAAGGAAGGATGTCCCTCACCCTGTCTTGGGGTTAATGCTCCCAGGGTAGGAACTGGCTCATGGGGCAGGGGGTGGAGCTCAGGTGGTGGGGCTCAGGTGGTGGAGAACAGGTCATGGGGCTCAGGTGGTGGAGCTCAGGTGGTGGGGCTCAGGTGGTGGGGCTCAGGTGGTGGAGCTCAGGTGGTGGGGCTCAGNGGGCTCAGGTGGTGCAGAACAACAGGTCATGAAGCTCAGGTCATGGAGCTCAGGTGGTGCAGAACAGGTCATGGAGCACAGGTCATGGGGCTCAGGTGGTGGAGAACAGGTCATGGAGCTCAGGTGGTGCAGAACAGGTGGTGAAGCACAGGTGGTGGTGGAGAACAGGTCTGACAGGTGCTGGGTGCTCTTGGCTTCCCCCAGCTGGGTGATTTCTGAAGCCAGAGATGAAAGGTTGTTTATTCAGGGCTGTGCAGGAGTCCTCATCCCTCTGGGCAACACCTGGCTAAGATCTCAGCCACCTTGGCACCAAAGAGCAGGGCAAGGCAACAGCTCATCCCTTCCTGGGACATCTCCTCCCTCAGGAGGAAAACCTTGGGAGACAAGTGGACATGAGGATGAAAAAGCATCTGCTGGTGGGGAGGCAGCCAGAAGGTTCTGCTGCCCTCATCCTCCTCAAGGCTCTGCTGCCCTCATCCTCCTCAAGGCTCTGCTGCCCTCATCCTCCTCATGCTTCTGCTGCCCTCATCCTCCTCATGCTTCTGCTGCCTTCATCCTCCTCATGCTTCTGCTGCCTTCATCCTCCTCATGCTTCTGCTGCCTTCATCCTCCTCATGCTTCTGCTGCCTTCATCCTCCTCATGCTTCTGCTGCCTTCATCCTCCTCATGCTTCTGCTGCCTTCATCCTCCTCATGCTTCTGCTGCCTTCATCCTCCTCATGCTTCTGCTGCCTTCATCCTCCTCATGCTTCTGCTGCCTTCATCCTCCTCATGCTTCTGCTGCCTTCATCCTCCTCATGCTTCTGCTGCCTTCATCCTCCTCATGCTTCTGCTGCCTTCATCCTCCTCATGCTTCTGCTGCCTTCATCCTCCTCATGCTTCTGCTGCCTTCATCCTCCTCATGCTTCTGCTGCCTTCATCCTCCTCATGCTTCTGCTGCCTTCATCCTCCTCATGCTTCTGCTGCCTTCATCCTCCTCATGCTTCTGCTGCCTTCATCCTCCTCATGCTTCTGCTGCCTTCATCCTCCTCATGCTTCTGCTGCCTTCATCCTCCTCATGCTTCTGCTGCCTTCATCCTCCTCATGCTTCTGCTGCCTTCATCCTCCTCATGCTTCTGCTGCCTTCATCCTCCTCATGGCTCTGCTGCCCTCATCCTCCTCATGGCTCTGCTGCCTTCATCCTCCTCATGGCTCTGCTGCCTTCATCCTCCTCATGCTTCTGCTGCCCTCATCCTCCTCATGGCTCTGCTGCCCTCATCCTCCTCATGGCTCTGCTGCCCTCATCCTCCTCATGTCTCTGCTGCCCTCATCCTCCCCATGTCCCTGCTCCCCTCATCCCCTGCAAGAGTCCTTGCTCCCCACCATGTGCCATGGGACAGCTTGGCCCTGGCTCCTGTCCTCAGTGTCCTCTGCAAGCTCCTCCTGCAGCTCCCAGGGCTGTTCCCAAAACCTGCTGGGAGCTTGGGAACTTTTCCAGCCTCTTGGGTTGGATTTGGCTTCAGAGCTGGAGGAAAACCTTCAGGCTTTGGGCTGTGCCAGCTTCTCCAGGTCTCTCTGAAGTCCTTCTCCTCCAGTGACCAGCAAGTTCCATGTCTCAAATCCCAAGTCTTTGACCCCTGATGTTCCTTTTAGGCTCCTCCTTTTCTCTCCCAGCTCCCAAATTCCAGTTAAGCATAGCCCTGGGGAGCTCCTGGGACTTCAGTGTCTGCTCCACATCTAGCTCCAGCAAGGATGGGGCAGGGCAGAAGCTTTATCTTGCTTCTCAGGGCTCAGTGGTGGTGAGGAGGCTGAGATGTTCACCTCCACTCCTGGTGCAGAGCCAAGTGAGGTTGGACTGTGCCTTGGAGGAGGCAGGAACCCTCCTGAGGTGTGTGGGGTGAAGAGAGACACAGCAGAGCCCCCTCCACCAGCCACCAACCTCCTTCTCTGTGCTTTTCCAGACCCCACTTTTGGACACTGAAGCCACCCTGGACTATGGACACAGCCTTACCCAGGTGGGTGGGCTGAGAAGACCTCCCCCCCCACCCCCTGCCCAAGGAGATGAGTGTGGGGAGGTGGGGGGAGATGGAGGAAACATCTCCTGAAGGCTGGGAGGGTTGGGAACCAAAGCACCTTCATGCTCTAGAGTCCTTGGCTTAGCTCTGGGCTGGTTGATCCCTTGGGACCAGGCATTCCTGGGGGGGGCTTATGGACACCTCAGGGTGCTGGAGGTATCTCCCACCTTGGGGTTGATGGAGATGGTTGACCATGGTGGGGGAGGCATGTGAGATGTCAGCTCAGTCTGTGTCCCCACATCCTCTGCAAGCCCTACAACCCCCTTCCAACCCTCAGGCATCCTCAGAGAAGATCTGGAGAGCTGGGAAGCTTCTCTTCCTTCACCTCACCAGCACCCAGCCTGGCCTCATCCGAGACCACAAGCATCACCTCCGACACCACAGGTGGGACAGGACTTCAGCTAGCTCCCAGGGAAAGCTTCCCTTGGGCTTACCAGGGGCTGCAGCCCAATTTGGGGGGTGGTCTCTGACCCTTTCTCCCTTCACAGGCAGTGTTGCTCTGGGAAAGAACTGGTGGATTGGCTCCTGGCTGCTGGCCTCCCCATTCAGACACGCAGCCAAGCTGTTGGCATCTGCCAGGTGCTGGTGGATGGAGGTGTCCTGACCCATGGTGAGGACCTCTGCATGCTGAAGGAGCTTGCTGAAGCTCTTCCCACAGAGGCACCCTGACCTCAGGCTACTCTCTTCCATCTCCCAGTGAAGCAGGAGTGGCATTTCCAGGACAAGGACACCCAATTCTATCGTTTTGCTGAGCTGGAGTTGAACCCTGAGCCCAATGTTGGGGAGGAGCTGCTGGAGGCTTTGACCTTCCTGGCTCAGCTTGGGCCTGATGCTCTGCTCACCATGGCCCTACGCAAGCAGTGAGTGCTCTGGGGGCTCCCAAGGACCAAGGAGGAGATGTGGCCTTCATCTCCAACCTGCTTCAGAAGGGGCTGGAGGACCAAGGGGGATGCTGGGGGTGAGGTGGCTTCAGCATCTCTTCCATGGCTCTTAGACCTGGAGGAGGAAGAGGATGCCTGGCTAGGGTGGAGGGCTTGTACCTGGGGAGGGGTCTCTGCCCTCTGGGGTGGCTGAGGTGGCTTCAGCATCTCTTCCATGGCTGTTAGACTTGGAGGAGGAAGAGGATGCCTGGCTGGGGGGGGGCTGTACCCTGAGAGGATGCGTGGCTAGGGTGGAGGGCTTGTACCTGGGGAGGGGTCTCTGCCCTCTGGGGTGGCTGAGGTGGCTTCAGCATCTCTTCCATGGCTGTTAGACTTGGAGGAGGAAGAGGATGCCTGGCTGGGGGGGGGCTGTACCCTGAGAGGATGCGTGGCTAGGGTGGAGGGCTTGTACCTGGGGAGGGGTCTCTGCCCTCTGGGGTGGCTGAGGTGGCTTCAGCATCTCTTCCATGGCTGTTAGACTTGGAGGAGGAAGAGGATGCCTGGCTGGGTGGGGGCTGTACCCTGAGAGGATGCCTGGCTAGGGTGGAGGGCTTGTACCTGGGGAGGGGTCTCTGCCCTCTGGGGTGGCTGAGGTGGCTTCAGCATCTCCTCCATGGCTGTTAGACCTCAGGGAGGAAGAGGATGCCTGGCTAGGGTGGGGGTTGTACCTGGGGAGGGGGCTCTGCCCCCTGGGGGGGCTGAGGTGGCTTCAGCATCTCCTCCATGGCTGTTAGACCTCAGGGAGGAAGAGGATGCCTGGCTAGGGTGGGGGTTGTACCTGGGGAGGGGGCTCTGCCCCCTGGGGGGGCTGAGGTGGCTTCAGCATCTCCTCCATGGCTGTTAGACCTCAGGGAGGAAGAGGATGCCTGGCTAGGGTGGGGGTTGTACCTGGGGAGGGGGCTCTGCCCCCTGGGGGGGCTGAGGTGGCTTCAGCATCTCCTCCATGGCTGTTAGACCTCAGGGAGGAAGAGGATGCCTGGCTAGGGTGGGGGTTGTACCTGGGGAGGGGGCTCTGCCCCCTGGGGGGGCTGAGGTGGCTTCAGCATCTCCTCCATGGCTGTTAGACCTCAGGGAGGAAGAGGATGCCTGGCTAGGGTGGGGGTTGTACCTGGGGAGGGGGCTCTGCCCCCTGGGGGGGCTGAGGTGGCTTCAGCATCTCCTCCATGGCTGTTAGACCTCAGGGAGGAAGAGGATGCCTGGCTAGGGTGGGGGTTGTACCTGGGGAGGGGGCTCTGCCCCCTGGGGGGGCTGAGGTGGCTTCAGCATCTCCTCCATGGCTGTTAGACCTCAGGGAGGAAGAGGATGCCTGGCTAGGGTGGGGGTTGTACCTGGGGAGGGGGCTCTGCCCCCTGGGGGGGCTGAGGTGGCTTCAGCATCTCCTCCATGGCTGTTAGACCTCAGGGAGGAAGAGGATGCCTGGCTAGGGTGGGGGTTGTACCTGGGGAGGGGGCTCTGCCCCCTGGGGGGGCTGAGGTGGCTTCAGCATCTCCTCCATGGCTGTTAGACCTCAGGGAGGAAGAGGATGCCTGGCTAGGGTGGGGGTTGTACCTGGGGAGGGGGCTCTGCCCCCTGGGGGGGCTGAGGTGGCTTCAGCATCTCCTCCATGGCTGTTAGACCTCAGGGAGGAAGAGGATGCCTGGCTAGGGTGGGGGTTGTACCTGGGGAGGGGGCTCTGCCCCCTGGGGGGGCTGAGGTGGCTTCAGCATCTCCTCCATGGCTGTTAGACCTCAGGGAGGAAGAGGATGACTGGCTAGGGTGGGGGTTGTACCTGGGGAGGGGTCTCTGCCCCCTGGGGTGGCTGAGGTGGCTTCAGCATCTCCTCCATGGCTGTTAGACCTGGAGGAGGAAGAGGATGCCTGGCTAGGGTGGAGGGGTTGTACCTGGGGAGGGGTCTCTGCCCCCTGGGATGGAGTGGGGAAGGGGACATGGGTGGTTGCCCACCCTCTGCTGCTCTCCCAGGCCTGCTCAGCGCACAGAGGATGAGCTGGAGCTGATATTTGAGGAGCTTCTTCACATCAAAGCTGTGGCTCATCTCTCCAACTCGGTGAGTGTGGCTCTCAACCTCCCCTGTGATGTGTCTGTGTGCCCCTCAACCTCCTCCTGGTCCCTCAACCTCCTCCTGGCCCCTCAACCTCCTCCTGGTCCCTCAATCCTCCTGCATCCCATTGCTTCCTACCTGGGCATCCTCTCCTGGTCCTTTTGGAGTATCCCTGGGCTTCCTTCCTAGCCTGTCCCCATCTGCCCATGGTTGTCCTCTCCTTGCTCAGCTCCAGGCTGGAGCTGACCCTAAAGACTGGTGGCTTTTGGTGCAGGTGAAACGTGAGCTGGCCTCTGTCTTGATGTTTGAGTCCCACCAGAGAGCAGGCACTGTCTGTAAGTATCTCCCACCCCAGGAGCCACCCAAGGGTGGGCCAAGCAAAGGTCTCCAGCCCAAGGAGGACATCTGGAACCTTTGCTATCAGTGGGGATGCTCCTGAGGTCTCCTGGTAGACCAGGGATGGTCTGGAGGTGACCAGAGCTCTGGCCACGTTCCTGTGGGCTGGAGGCTGGGGAAGGGGAGGATGGAGAGTGGTACCTGGGGGCTCCTCATCTTCAGTATCTCCCACCCCAGAATCCACTCTGGGTTGGTCCAGGCAAAGGTCTCCAGCCCAAGGAGGACATCTGGAACCTTTGCCATCAGTGGGAATGCTCCTGAGGTCTCCTGGTAGACCAGGGATGCTCTGGAGGTGACCAGAGCTCTGGCCATGTTCCTCTGGGTTGGAGGCTGGGGATGGGGGGGATGAAGAGTGGTACCTGGGGGCTCCTCATCTTCAGCTGCTTGCTGGTGCCCTCCTCCCTCCCAGTGTTCAGCCAAGGAGATAAGGGCACCTCGTGGTACATCATCTGGAAGGGTTCAGTCAACGTGGTCACCCACGGCAAGGTACATCCCTGCCCCATGAGCTTCTCCAGACACCTCCAGCTCATTGTCCTCTCACCTTATCCCTCCCCTTCTGGTGCCTCTGCCCAGGGTTTGGTAGCCACCTTGCATGAAGGAGATGACTTTGGGCAGCTGGCCCTGGTCAATGATGCTCCAAGGGCAGCAACCATCATCCTGCGAGAGGACAACTGCCACTTCCTGCGTGTGGACAAGCAGGACTTCAACCACATCCTCAAGGTGGTGTCTCCAGGGCAGGACACTGCTCCTCATGCCCTGTCATGGCTTTTGGAGGAGATAAACCTGCCCAACCAGGTGGAAGTCAGCAGCTTTCTCCTCTAGGATGTGGAGGCCAACACCATGCGCCTGAAGGAGCACGGGAAGGTGGTGCTGGTCCTGCAGAAGAACCTGCAGGGTGGCAGCAGCCAACCAGCAGTGACAAGGAGCAGCAGGTGACAGCAGCTTGTCCCCATCCCTCCAGCCTGTGCTGCCTGTCCCCTGCCACCTCTGGCTTCTTCTGGGAGGACCTTGTCCTCAGAGGGCTCTGGGCTGGGCACCCTGCCCATAGCTGAGGTGCTTGCTGCTCTCTGCCCACCAGGTACTTTGTGGTGGCTGGGACACCAGAGAAGATCCTGGAGCATCTGCTGGAGTTCATGAGGCTTGATGCCACCTTCTATGACCCCGTGGGTAGGTGAGAGGTCTAAGGACCACATCCCAAAGCCCAGAGATGGGCAGGGGGCTGGGGGAGTGACCAGCACCAAAGGAGCTCCTTAACTCCTAGTGTGCAACTCCAAAAGGCTGCTTCTCTCACCCTTAAACCCCACACTGGGNAGCCCCAGGTAGTTCCAGCTCTAGCCCCAGGTAGCTCCAGCTCTAGCTCCAGGTAGGTCCAGGTAGCTCCAGCTCTAGCTCCAGGTAGCTCCAGCTCTAGCCCCAAGTAGATCCAGGTAGCTCCAGCTCTAGCTCTGGCTCTAGCTCCAGGTAGCCCCAGCTCTAGCCCCAGCTCTAGCTCCAGATCTAGCTCCAGGTAGCTTCAGCTCTAGCCCCAAGTAGATCCAGGTAGCTCCAGCTCTAGCTCCAGGTAGCTCCAGGTAGCTTCAGCTCTAGCCCCAAGTAGATCCAGGTAGCTCCAGCTCTAGCCCCAGGTAGCTCCAGCTCTAGCTCCAGGTAGCTCCAGCTCTAGCTCCAGGTAGCTCCAGGTAGCTCCAGCTCTAGCTTCAGCTCTGGATCCAGGTAGATCCAGACAGCTCCAGCTGTGGGCAGCTCCAGCTCCAGGCAGCTCTGTCTCCCTCTACCTTCAGCGAGGAGCAAAACCGAGTGAGATGGAACCAGGAGATGTCCCCAGTGGGTAACAAATCAGAGCTGCTGAGCTGCCTTGGAGCTGACTCCCTGCACTTCTAGCTCAACCTTTTCACTTTCTTCCATCCCTCAACCTTGGTAGCCCCTTTTTTTGGTGTCTTTTGGGCCAAAAAAAGACCCCATTGACCCACCATGGTCGAGGAGACTACAAGCCAAGCCCACACAGGGCATGAGTAACCCTTCCTTGGTCAGCCACAGACATCCTGCCTGGCTGTGACCATCATGTCCCCAACTGGCTGGACATGCTGAAGGGTGAGGGATGGTGACCTGATCTCCTGCAGATACCCTGCTGGGGGATTTCCTGCTGACCTACACTGTCTTCATGCCAACCTCACAGCTCTGCAGGGCTCTGCTGCACCAGTATCCTTCTGAGGCTGGAGGTGGGGGTGGGAGTGGGGTCCCATCCTGCCAAGAGCCACCACCCTCAGCTGGCTCTTTGGTGGGATCTCAGGAGTTGGCCAAGGGAGCCCCAGATGTCCTCTCAGCAGAGGACACCTCTCCACCTCCCATCCTGTCCTGGGTGCTCACCTAGAGAGGTCCCAGCCTGCTCCTCCCCACCCATGCTGATGCCCTTGACTGGTCCCAACCCCACCTCAGGTGTTGGCCATGGGAGCTCCAAGTGTCCTGTGAGCAGAGGACACATCTCCACCTCCCCTCCTGTCCTGGGTGCTCACCTAGAGAGGTCCCAGCCTGCTCCTCCCCACCCATGCTGATGCCCTTGACTGGTCCCAACCCCACCTCAGGTGTTGGCCATGGGAGCTCCAAGTGTCCTGTGAGCAGAGGACACATCTCCACCTCCCCTCCTGTCCTGGGTGCTCACCTAGAGAGGTCCCAGCCTGCTCCTCCCCACCCATGCTGATGCCCTTGACTGGTCCCAACCCCACCTCAGGTGTTGGCCATGGGAGCTCCAAGTGTCCTGTGAGCAGAGGACACATCTCCACCTCCCCTCCTGTCCTGGAGGCACACCTAGGGAGGTCCCTGCCTTTGGCTGGTGCCCTTAACTGGTCCCAGTTTCCGTGCTGAGCCCCTGGAGGGCTCAGAGCAGGAGAAGGTCACCTTCACCCTCCACAAGCGCCGCAAGATCCTGCGCTTGGTGAGCCAGTGGGTGCTGCTCTACGGGAGGCTGCTGCAGGGTGACCGCAGCACCACGGCTCTGCTGCAGGTAACAGGAGCAGGAGAAGGGGACAGGGTTGATGTCCTCAGAGGGATCTATCTCCATGGGATCATCTGCTGATGATCACCTTTCCTCCTGCAGAACCTGGCAGACCTGGCCAGCAAGGATCCTCGCTTGGGTGGCTTGGGCCAGGAGCAGGAACGGCGACGGGCGCGAGCGTGAGTCCTCCATGGAAGGAGAGATGTCCTCACCTGATCCAGAGCCTCCTTCTGGCCTCCTGGAGCTCCATGCCTTCCATCATCTCAAATCCTACACCCTCCAGGCACAGAGAGCTTGCCCCTTTCCATCAGGCTGAGCTTTGGGCCACCAGAGCCATGGTTGCCACCATGCCAGCAGCTCCTGGGGTCACCTTGTCCTCAGGGGAGGGAGGGTGGCAAACACCATGGGGACTCCTCACGGGGGCAGGGCTGGACCATGGGGCTTGCAGGAGCTGCTCCTGGCTCCAGTGCAGATGTGGGCTGTGGGGCTCTAAGGCTGAGTTTATTCTCCTCTTAATACTGAGTTTATCTTCCTCTAGTACTGAGTTTATCCTCCTCTTAATGCTGGGTTTATCCTCCCCTTAATACTGAGTTTATCTTCCTCTAGTACTGAGTTTATCCTCCTCTTAATGCTGAGTTTATCCTCCTCTTAATGCTGGGTTTATTCTCCTCTTAATGCTGAGTTTATCCTCTTCTTAATACTGAGTTTATGCTCCTCTTAATGCTGAGTTTATCCTCCCCTTAATGCTGAGTTTATCCTCCCCTTAATGCTGAGTTTATCCTCCCCTTAATGCTGTGTTTACCTTCCTCTTAATGCTGAGTTTATCCTCTTCTTAATGCTGAGTTTATTCTCCTCTTAATGCTGAGTTTATCCTCTTCTTAATACTGAGTTTATCCTCTTCTAAGCCCAAGTTTATCTTCCTCTAACACCAAATTTATCCTCTTCTAAGCCCAAGTTTATCTCCCTCTACCACCAAATCTCTCTTCCCCTAACACTGAGTTTCTCCTCTCTCAGCAGGCTGGAGAATGGAGATGGCAACGTTTCTCCCCAGCTCAAGGTAGGCTTGACCCTGAAGGGGGTTGCCAGGGTAGACCTTTAGGTCACCTCTGTCCTCTGGAGACCTGCCCCCCAGCAGAAGAGGTGACCTTTGGGGTGGCCTCCTCCTCCTCCCTGCTCTCTCCCACCTTGGCCAACAGGCTCGGAGCTCAGTCAACTGGCTCCCAAGTCAAGAGGAGACCTCCTTCAGCTGTGCCTTGAGAGCCCAGGACAAAGGTATGGTCCTGAAGAGGTGGGAATTGTCCCTTCCTTGGCAGTTGGGACACTAAAGTCCTTCTCAACCTTCTGGCAGTGCCCTATGAGATCTACAGAGCAGACCACTCATGCCTGGTGACGGTGCTACCGGTCAACGCCTCGGTGCGAGATGTCCTCAGGTCTCTTGCCCCCCAACTTGGCCTGGATAAAGAGCACATCCTGGTGAAGGTGAATTCAGCTGGAGGTCAGTAGGTTCTCCCAGAGATGATGTCCTCATGTTGTGGTGGCAATTGTCCCCATGGCCAGCCAGGATCTGCTCTCTTCTCCACCCACTCTCCTGTAGATAAAGTGGGGCTGCAGCTGGATGCTGTTGGGGTCTTCACGGCGTTGGGGCTCAACGAGAGGCTCTTCGTGGTGAGCGTGGAGGAGCTGGGAAGCCTGGTGAGCAGGAGGTGGGAGGTTCTGGGGGGTGGGCAGCACCAGGCTGACCCCCACACCAAGAGGCTGTGGTGCCTCCTTAGTAGTTTAGGCTTGGAGATGTTCAACGCCCTCCCTGCTCCTCTCCCTTAGGGAGGAGGTTGAGGTTGACCTCCAAGAGGGGTTTGGGGCTGTGGGCTCCTTAGCAGCTCAGGGTTGGGGGTGTCCACCCCTCCTTTCTCCTCAACCCTTAGGAAGGGGCTGGGGTTGACCTCCAAGAGGGGTTTGGGGCTGTGGGCTCCTTAGCAGCTCAGGGTTGGGGGTGTCCAACCCTCCCTGCTCCTGTCCCATGGGGAAGGGTCTGGGGTTGTCCTCCAAGAGGGATTTGGGGCTGTGGTGGCTCCTTAGCAGCTCAGGGTTGGGGGTGTCAGTCCCACCCTGTTCTTCTCCCTTGGGGAAGAGGTTGGGTTGACCCCAAGAGAGGTCTGGGGCTGTGGTGCCTCCTTAGCAGCTCAGGGTTGGAAGTGTCCAACCCTCCCTGCTCCTCTAGCCTGAGGAAGGAGCTGGGGTTGCCATCCTCACTGTGGTGGCTAACAGCAGGAGGGGTTGAGTGTCCTCTCCTGTGCCTAGACCCCCCACCCTGAGCAGCTGGGCCCCCACATGGGCTCCTCAGAGACCCTAGACCTCATCAGCTCCAAGGACCTGGCCAGTCACCTCACCGACTACGACTGGAACCTCTTCAAGAGCATCCACCAGGTAGGGAGCCAACCTTCCAGGCTATGGTGGGAGAGTGACACCTTGAGGAGAACATGTGGGGACAATTCCTCATCCAGCAGGTTGGCTTTTGCAGGTGGAAATGATTCACTACATTGTCAGGCCCCAGAAGTTCCATGAGGTGACCACAGCTAACCTGGAGAGGGTGATGAGGCGCTTCAATGAGCTGCAGTACTGGGTGGTCACCGAGCTCTGCCTCTGCCCCGAGGTGGCCAAACGAGCTCAGCTCCTCCGCAAGTTCATCAAGCTGGCAGCACAGTGAGTCCCCTCCCCTACCTCCAAACTGCTCCTGCCAAGGCAGAGCTGGTGGTGGTGACCTTCTCACCTCCCTCTGTCTTCACCTGCCAGCTTGAAGGAGCAGAAGAACCTGAATTCCTTCTTCGCGGTGATGTTTGGGGTGAGCAACTCGGCTGTCAGTCGCCTGGCCAAGACCTGGGAGGTAAATGACTGCCTTGGGGCTGCTGCTGGCTCTCTGAGGTCCTCTGAGCTCTGCAGGGGTGGGGCTGGGGCTGCTGGTTTGGCCAAGGGTAGGCTGGGGTCCAGGCAGATCCTGTAGCTGGGTGCGGGGGTTCAGGTAGATCCTGAAGTTTGGGTGCTGGAGACCAGGTAAACCTTGTAGCTTGGGTGCTGAGGTCCAGGCAGACCTTGCACCCTGGGTGCTGGGGTCCAGGCAGACCTTGCACCCTGGGTGCTGGGGTCCAGGCAGACCTTGCACCCTGGGTGCTGAGGTCCAGGCAGACCTTGCACCCTGGGTGCTGAGGTCCAAGCAGACCTTGCACCCTGGGTGCTAGGGTTAAGGCAGATCTTTTACCTTGGGTCCTGGGGTTCAGGTAGACCATGAACTTTGGGTGCTGGAGACCAGGTAAACCTTGCACCATACCTTGCACCCTGGGTGCTGGTGTCCAGGCAGACCTTGCACCTTCATTGCTGAGGTCCAAGCAGACCTTGCACCTTGGGTGCTGGTGTCCAGGCAGATCTTTCACCCTGGGTGCTGGAGACCAGGTAAACCTTGCACTCTGGGTGCTAGGGTCAAGGCAGACCTTGCACCTTGGGTGTTGAGGTTCAGGTAGACCCTGAACTTTGGGTACTGGAGATCAGGTAAACCTTGCACCAGACCTTGCACCTTGGGTGCTGAGGTCCAGGCAGACCTTGCACCTTGGGTGCTGAGGTCAAGGCAGATCCTGCACCAGAAGCTCTGACCAAATGAGCTGCTGAGGACAGGGAGCATGTTTCCCAGCAGGCCTGGGGCGAGATCATTCTCTGGGTCTGGTTAGCCCTCACCAGGGACCAAAATCTCCCCTAATGAAGTGACAACAAGCTCCAGGCAGCTTCCTCATGAGCCCACAGAGGTGCACGGGGATGGGTGGAGAACAAGGCAGTGCTGGGTGAGCTGGGAGGTCTCCAGGGGTGGGAGAGCTGTGCTGCCAGCACCAATCACCCTCTCTCCCTGCACAGAGGCTGCCCCACAAGATCCGGAAGCTTCACTCAGCACTGGAGAGGATGCTGGTGAGCATCCCCCCCCCCCTGCATCTCCCCTTTCTCAGCTGGTTTGAATCCCTGCTCCCCAAAAGGTCACAGGGATGTCCTGAAGGTGCTGCCCACCCCCCTTCCTTCTCTGTTTTTCACCCCTGCACCCCAGGAAGGCAGCAGCCAGGGCTGTGTCCCCTTCCCTGCCCCACGCTGAGGTCCTGCTCTGTCCCCAGGACCCATCGTGGAACCACAGGGTCTATCGCCTGGCAGTGGCCAAGCTGAGTCCTCCCATCATCCCCTTTGTGCCCCTTCTTCTCAAAGGTGGGTACATTTTGGGGGGGGGGGTTAGGTGGGCATGGCTGGGGTTGAAGTGGTGCTGGACACCCCCTTTGGATGCCATCCAGCCCTTTCCCATGGACCTGGAAGCAAACTTTGATGCCATCAATCCAACCTCCTCCAGATATGACCTTCATCCACGAGGGCAATCGTACCTTGGTGGAGAACCTCATCAACTTTGAGAAGATGGTGAGTGGGGTGGAGTGGGGTGGGGTGGGCTGGCTTCCCTTTGGACATCAACCTTAGGGGAGGACCTAATGTCCCCCTTCATCCCCTGGGGTGCAGATCCAGAGCATCCCTGAGGTGTTAGCACAGCATCCCCAACCCTCCACCCTCCCCCCAAGAAGCCAAGACCTCTCCTGGGGTGGAGAAGTCATGGGGCAGCCAAAGCCACTGCTGAAGCTGGAGGTGGGACTGTGTCCTACTAGCCTGAGGGCAAAGTGGGGCCAGATGCCACCAAGTGACCTTTGTGCATTGCCCACAGCACATGATGGCAAAGACCCTGCGTGTGCTGCAGCGCTGCCGGGGCCAGGCACACGGTGAGTGCTGCTGCCTGGGGCAAGGGTGGGGCTGGGCACCTGGGGTGGGGGTGGTGCTGAGCTCCTGCTCGCTGAGGGTGCTGAGCTCCTGCTCGTTGAGGGTGCTGAGCTCCTGCTCGCTGAGGGTGCTGAGCTCCTGCTCAATGATGGTGCTGAGCTCCTTCTCTCTGTCTGCACCCAGCTCCTCTGTCCCCGCTGCGAAGCCGCTCCCCGCACCGGCCGGAGGACCCCAAGGCTCTCAGGATCTCCACCTGTACGTCTGGGGCTCTCCCACCTGACCCCCACCAGAGCCTGGCTGGGGCTTCCTGGGGGGAGAGGGGATGGAAGGGATCTCTGGGCTGGTGGAGAGGTGGTGGAGGAGGTCCATGAGGTGGTGGAGGAGGTCCATGAGCCAAGGGAGAGGTGGTGGAGGAGATCCATGAGCCAAGGGAGAGGTGGTGGAGGAGATCCAGGAGGTGGTGGGGAGATCCAGGAGGTGGTGGGGAGATCCATGAGCCAAGGAAGAGGTGGTGGAAGAAATCCAGGAGGTGGTGGAGGAGATCCATGAGCCAAGGGAGAGGTGGTTGAGGAGATCCATGAGCCAAGTGAGAGGTGATCGAGGAGATCCATGAGGTGGTGGGGAAATCCATGAGCCAAGGGAGGGATGATGGAGGAGATCCATGAGCCAAGGGAGAGGTGATGGAGGAGATCCAGGAGCCAAGGGAGAGGTGGTGGAGGAGATCCAGGAGGTGGTGGGGAGATCCATGAGCCAAGGGAGGGATNTGGGGAGATCCAGGGGGTGGTGGGGAGATCCATGAGCCAAGGGAGAGGTGGTGGAAGAAATCCAGGAGGTGGTGGAGGAGATCCAGGAGCCAAGGGAGAGGTGATGGAGGAGATCCAGGAGGTGGTGATGGAGGAGATCCAGGAGCCAAGGGAGAGGTGGTGGAGGAGATCCATGAACCAAGGCATCATGGATGGAGGAGATCCCTGAGCCAAGCCAGCAGCAGTGGCAGCAGATGAGTGAGTCAGGCAAGAAGCAGTGCAGGGGGAGGATCCAGGAGATGCTCCAGCAGTGATGGAGAGGGTTGGGAAGCTGAGGGAGAGGTGATGGAGGAGGAGTGAGGAGCCCAGCCCTGATCTCAGCTCTCCCCAGCAGGCTCAGAGCAGTCCCTGAGCATCCGGAGCCCAGTCTCCACCTGGGCTTACCTGCAGCACCTGAAAGCCATTGACAGCCAGAAGGAACTGCTGAGGCTTTCCCATCACCTGGAATCTTGACCAGAGGAGACCTGGAGCAGGGATATGGCAGCCTGGATGGATGCCCATGGAGGAGACAACCTTGGGCTTTCTGCTCTCAGGAGCACTGGACACACGAGGCTGTTCTGGAGCCAGCCAAGGGCAACCTCTGCTTGGCCATGCCACTAGCTCCAAGGGGGCAGATCCAGCACCTGGAGGCAGTGGGGAGCCCAGGGGGGCTGTGGCCAGGTGAAGGCCATGGACAGCAGTGACCAATAGAGGTATTTTTGTATGCAAACCTGCACTGTCCCTTGTCTTCTCCATGCAACAGCCTGGGGGTCACCTCCTGCAGCAGCCAGGAGCCTCCCAGTGATGTCCACCCTGGAGATAACCAGGCTGGAAATGCTTCTGGAGGAACCAGAACATTCCCTAGGAGCAGGGAACACCTCCATGGAGGTGCAGACACCCAAGGCTGAGCTCTGGAGCTGCCCCACAGCTCCTGGGGGTAGGACCTGTCTTCCCCTCTGTCCTCTGTGTCCCATGGGAGGTGCTGGTTGTGTTCCCTTCTCCTAGCTTCTAGGAGCTGCATGACCTCAGCAGCACCAGGGGAAGGATCTTGGTCCCTTCCAGAGCTGTTGGGGTTTCAACCAATGCTTGGGCTAAGCTCAGTCTCCTTTGTGCCTCAGTTTCCCTCTGTGGAGAGGGGCAGGAATAGTGGCCATCATGAGAGGAAGCTGTGATAGCCTCATGATGGGGATGATGATGTGCTCTGGCCCTTCCCAACCCATGGCCAACTGCTCCTGGGCCATGAGCAGGGGTCTGGGGGGGAGATGTCTCTGAAGGAGGCAGAACTGATGGCCCCCAGGGGTGGGGGACTCCCATTTCTCCTCTCCCTCCCCCAAGAACATCTCTGTGTGAGCACAAAGTGAGCTTTGGATGGAGCTACAGGGTTGAGGGGAGCTCACAGCCCCTCCAAGGTCTCCCATTTGCAAGGTACCAGCATGGGGAAGGCTCCAAACCCCTGGTAGCTCTGTGTCCCAGCTGGGCCACCATGAAGCCAAGAAGCCACAGCTCCCCCAGAAGCTTTGCCTCAGGTCCAGCTGAGCTCCAAGAGTGCTTCTGCCTTGCTTCTTCTCCTCCATCTCCCCATGTAGCTGAGGAGGTGGCTGAAAGTAAAGGTCCTCATCACCCCTAAGGGATGTTTCAAGCAATGCAAGCAGCTGGGAGATGTTTCCTGGCAGGTCCCAGCACCACAGCCAGCCCAGGTCACTTCCCCAGTGCAAAGCTTGGCTTTGTGGCTCTCTCCAAGGCAACTGGTGGCCATGCTCATGGTGACCAGGTCTGGATGCCTGCTACCTGCCAGGTTTCCAACTCCAGCCCCAGGGAAGGTCCCAGGAATTGTGTCCAAGGCCAAGCAGAGAGGTGGTGACCATTCCTGGACCCAGCTGGGGTAAAGCCCAGACCTCCTGCAACCACCTTCCTCAGGATGCTTGCCCTGAAGGACCACAGAAACCTTGAGATGAAGGAGCTGTGTTCTCCATGAGCTATCTTCTCCCTCTGAGCCCAGGGGGGAAGGTTCAGCCCCACCAGCAATCCCCAGGGAGCTCCAGGATGTCCTGAGGGTGAGGAGGAAGGAGAAAGGCAAGGAGATCCTGGGGGTTGTGAAGAGGAGGATGGGTGGGGATGAAGGTCAGGGCTGGGCAGAAAGGAGGCAGAGAGAAGAGGTTGGAGCCTCCTGGAGCCAGGTCCTGAGGAAAGCCAAGGTCTGGGTGAGGATGTAGAGCAAGAGGTGAGAGCTCACAGCATCCTTGGAGCAAGGGTGGCTGCCTGGGTTCCCAACTTCTCCTCCTGCATCTCCAAACTCCCAGCTGCTCCCCTCAGCTCCAGGTTGGAAGGGACCTCGAAGATCATCAAGTCTAACCACCAACCTAGCTACCACCCTGGCCACTAAATGCCACATCTAGATGGGTTTTGAAGCCCTCCAGGGGTGGGGACTCCACCACTGACCTGGGCAGCCTGGGCCAACATCTAACAACTCCTTCTGCAAAGAAACTGTTCCTCATGTTCAACCTAAACCTCCTCTGGTGCAACCTGAGGCCATTTCCTCTTGCCCTAGATGGCTGCAGGCATCCCTCCAAGCTCCAGCCCCTCTGCTGTGAGCTCCTCACCCTCCAGCAGGTCTTGTGGCACAGCCTGGAGCTGAGGGAAGTTGGAAATGACTGAGGGATGAGAGAGAAGCCAAACCTGGGCCTTGTGTCACCAAACACTGCTCTCCTCTGCCAGCTCATGCTCCTCAGGGAGGAAAAGCTGGTGCAATGCTGCTGTGTCAGCAGGACCAGCTGCAGGTGGGACCAGCTGCAGGTGGGATCAGCTGCAGTTAGCTAGGACCTGCTGCAGTTGGGACCTGCTGCAGTTGGGACCAGCTGCAGTTAAGACAGGCTACAGTTAGCTAGGACCTGCTGCAGTTAGGACCTGCTGCAGTTAGGACCAGCTGCAGTTAAGACCGGCTACAGTTAGGACCGGCTGCAGTTAGGACCAGCTGCAGTTAGGACCAGCTGCAGTTAGGACCAGCTGCAGTTAGCTAGGATCAGCTGCAGTTAGCTAGGATCAGCTGCAGTTGGGACCAGCTGCAGTTGGGACCAGCTGCAGTTAAGACAGGCTACAGTTAGCTAGGACCCAGGACAGGCTGCAGTCAGGACCAGCTGCAGTTAGGACCAGCTGCAGTTGGGACCAGCTGCAGTTGGGACCAGCTGCAAGTAAGATCAGCTGCAGTCAGGACAGGCTGCAGTCAGGACAGGCTGCAGTCAGGACCAGCTGCAGTTAGGACCAGCTGCAGTTGGGACCAGCTGCAGTTGGGACCAGCTGCAAGTAAGATCAGCTGCAGTTAGCTAGGACCAGCTGCAGTTAGGATCAGCTGCAGTTAGGACCAGATACAGGTAGGACTGTGAGCAGGGAAGAGGTTGGTGACCACAACAGCTCTGAGCTGAGCTCCTCCTTGGTGTTACCCAAGGCCATGGAGAAAAGCAGCTCCACTCAGGCTGGAGATGAAGCAGCTCTGGGCTTGTTCCAGAGCTGAAACCACCCTGGGCTAAACCCAAACCCCAATCCCTGGACAGCCTCAAGGTGGGAACTTGGCTGGTGCTTCCATCTCCAGGGCTTCCCTGTCCTGCTGCAGGACCTGGAGGCTTCCACAGAGCCATAGGAGGGACACAGCCCCCAGAGATCATTCTGGGGAGCAGAAAGCTGCCCCCAGTCAGCACCAGTTGCTCAGGACCATGTGGCACCCATGGCCAGCTGGGGTCTCAGAAGGACCTGCTGGCTTCTAAGTGGGCACAGACCTCCCCCAAAAGCTTTGCCCATGTTCCTCCAGCAGCCTCAGGGCTCATGGACAGGAGGAGTGGAGCAACACTGGCATACTGGATTAACCAGACCTCCTCCCACTCCAGGAAGCCTCTAATTAAACCTTGCACATAATGAGTTTTGGCACAGCTTTGGGTGCAGCTCACTCATGAAGCCCATGCTTGGCATCCATGCTCCTCCCTCTCCTCCTGCCTCCTGGGGGACCACATATAGAGGGAGCCCTGAGGAGCACTGGCATTCCCAGCCTGCTCTCCAGGGCTCCCTGGAGCTCCCAGCCTTCACTCCAGGACTTTGAAGCTCCCAACTTTCACCCCAGGACTCCCTGGAGCTCCCAACCTGCTCCCCAGGACTCTCTGAAGCTCCCAATCTTCACCCCAGGACTCCCTGGACCTCCCAACCTGCTCTCCAGGACTCTCTGAAGCTCCCAACCTTCACTCCAGAACTCCCTGGAGCTCCCAACCTGCTCCCCAGGACTCTCTGAAGCTCCCAACCTTCACTCCAGGACTCCCTGGAGCTCCCAACCTGCTCCCCAGGACTCCCTGGAGCTCCCAACCTTCACTCCAGAACTCCCTGGAGCTCCCAACCTGCTCCCCAGGACTCTCTGGAGCTCCCAACCTTCACTCCAGGACTCTGAAGCTCCCAACCTTCACTCCAGAACCCTCTGAAGCTCCCAGCCTGCTGTTGACTTGATGATGAAGACCTGGATCCTCCTTGTTGGGGCAGGAATAACCCTGGGCTGTGTCTCTGGCCGTGAGTAGTGCAGCTTTGCTTTGGTGGAGGGGCTGAAGCAGGCAGGAGATGCCATGGGGGAGGTCCAGCAGTTGGCTTGGAGGTTGGTGGGGGTGTTGAGGGTGCTGCTGGAAGCCAGGAGCTGGCTTCTACTGGTTCCTTCTAGAGGTTGGATGATGGAATCAAGAGGTTGGGTCAGAAGGGACCTCAAAGATCAGCTAGTTCCAACCCCCCATGCCCTGGGCAGGGCTGCCCCCCACTAGCCCAGGGCCACATCCAGCTTGGCCTTGGGATCAGGCAGCCACAACCTCTCTGGACAACCTGTGCCAGGGTCTCAGCACCCTCTGAGGGGAGAATTTCCTCCTAAGAGCTGCTCTGAGTCTTCCCCTCTCAGTCTGAGCTCATCACCTCTGCTCCAGCACTCTCTGCCCACAGAAACTCTCTCCCTCTTCTTTATGAGCTCCTTTGGACTCCTGGAAGGTCATCAGAAGGTCTTCCTGGAGCCTTCTCCTCTCCAGGTTGACAACCCCACCTCTCTCAGCCTCTCCTCACAGTAGAAGGCTTCCAGCCCTTGGAAGCCACTCCAGATCCAGCAGAGCTTCAGAGGGGAAAGGCTGAGAGATGTCACCATGCCCTGGAGGACTCAACTGGTGCCCAGGGTGCTTTAACCTCTTCTTTGATGGGTTGAGAGTCCTCTTGGTCTTCCACCTTCTCCACCAGTTGCATCTGATTGTGCTTTCATCATGCAAACTCCTCTTCTTCTGCCTCCTGCATCCTCCCACACTGCTGAAGAGGAAGGGGAGTGTTCTGACACCTCCACCAGGGTCTCCTGAGGCTGCTGGAGGGGAGTGGAGGAGCCAGGATGACCTGGGGTCTTCTGCCTTGCTCTGAAGAGAGGAGACAGGCCTGGAGAGCTCAGCAAGATGCTTGGAGATGCTACAACCAGGGGTGGTTTGTGCTCAGCAGGTGCTGGCTCTGGCTTGCCCAAGGTCCTGCAGGTGACTAGGTGCCTTCATGGCCATCTTGAGCTGTGATCTGGTGCTGCCAGGTGGAGCTGGGTGTCTTCTGGTGCTGCCAGGGGGAGCTGGATCTCCTCTGGTGCTGCCAGATGGAGCTGGATCTCCTCTGGTGTTGTCAGGTGGAGCTGGATCTCCTCTGATGCTGCCAGATGGAGCTGGATCTCCTCTGGGCTGCCAGGGGGAGCTGGATGTCCTCTGGTGCTGCCAGGTGGAGCTGGATCTCTTCTGGTGCTGCCAGGTGGAGCTGGATCTCCTCTGATGCTGCCAGATGGAGCTGGATCTCCTCTGGGCTGCCAGGGGGATCTGGATCTCCTCTGGTGCTGCCAGATGGAGCTGGATCTCCTCTGGTGTTGTCAGGTGGAGCTGGATCTCCTCTGATGCTGCCAGATGGAGCTGGATCTCCTCTGGGCTGCCAGGGGGAGCTGGATGTCCTCTGGTGCTGCCAGGTGGAGCTGGATCTCCTCTGGTGCTGCCACCACACCCTGTCTGAAGCCTTCAGAAGCTGCTGACTCCTCTCAGGATGAAGAGGGAGGACTTTTGCAAGGCCAGCATGGAAGAGAATCTTCTTCTGCTGCAAAGCAGCTGTTGGCTTGCCCTGGAAGGAGAAAGATCTACCATGGTCTCCTCTTGGTTGGGTCATGGTCTGTCCTGGGCACATGGTTGAAAGCAGAGTCCCCAGAACCTCACCCTGCTGGACCTGCCTGAGCTGTGCCACCTCCACCACCTCCTCACTTCACTTCTCCTCAGCCTGGCAGGACACTGGGGCCAAGTTTCACCTGGTAGCCTCCCAGGCAGCTTGCAGCCAGGGTTAGGTGTGGTTTTGAGAGCCAGGAGCTCAGACTGTCACTGGATCTTCTTTGTGTCTCCTCTAGAGGCAAAGGATGAGCTTTGGGCTGGGGTTGCATGATGCAGTGAGGTCCTGAGTCAGGCCAGGGACTCATGGACATTGCTCTGCCATGAGCCATAACTCCTGGGCATTCAGGAAACCAAGCTGGGAGCTCCTGGGATGGCTCTGGCATGTCTCAGATCTTTCTCCACACCTTGAGGAAGGGAGCAGCTCAGGGAGCAGGTGTCCTGGCTCAGCTATGTCTTCTTGGGGAGAACTTTCTTGGCAGGAGTGAAAAGGAGTTGGTTTGTGTCCCAAAAACTGTGCTGAGGGAGGGGTGGAACTGCCTGGAGGTCTGGAATGTTTGTCTGGGTGTCTGCAGCCAGAAAACATCTGCAGCCAAGGAGAAGCACAGACAGGGTTGGCTTGGAAAGGACCTTTCAGGGTCAGCTAGTCCAACCCCAACCCTGCAGCCACAGCAGGGACATCTGCAACCAGAGCAGGTTGCTCCCAGCCACCAACCAACCTGAGCTGGGATGGTTCCAGGGCTGGGACATCTCCTCCCACCTCTCTGGGCAACCTGGGCCAGGCTCTCCCCACTCTCAGGGGGACAAAATTCTCCCTTCTCTCTAATCTAAATCTCCTCTTTGAGCTCCAAACCAGCAGCCCTTGACCTGTCCCAACAGCTCCTGCTGCAAAGCTTCTCCTCATCTTTCTTGGAGTCCTTTGAAGCATTGCAAGGCCACCAGAAGGTCACCCTGGAGCCTTCTCTTCTCCAGGCTGAAGAACCCCAACCCTCTCAGCCTGGCCTCACAGCAGAGACCTTCCAGCCCTCAAACATTGCCCAAGCAGCTGAGTGTGACTGCACTGTGCTGAGCTCTGCTGACCATCTCCTCCTGCTCTGGCCACCATCCCTTGACCACAACCTTGCTAGATCTTCCAGCAAGCCTCAGAGAGCTCCAGCAGCTCTTCTAACCTTGCCCATCAGCAGTCCTGCAGGAAACAGGATGAGCTCAACCCTCCCAGGATCCTTGCTTGAGTCACCAGCCACCCCAGTATCAGTGCTGTGCTGGGACTTGCTCTCAGAAGAGGTGACTCCAGGAGTGGGAACATCTCAGAGGTGACTGATGTGTGGGCAGCTCCTGGCCTTGCACAATCCCTCTGGGATTGAAGCTGGATGTGTGATTCAGGCTGACTGAGGCTGACTCTTTCCTCTGGGAGCCACAGGGATGACAGCTTGGGAGGCAGGGAGCTCAGCTCTCAACTCCAGCAGAGCTCCAGACTTGCTCTGCTCTGTAGACTGGTGACACCAGAGTGTCTGGACACCACAAACATCCCTCACCAACTCAAAGCATGGGCTGCTTCTTCCCTCTACAGCCCTTCCCACCTCTCCCTGCAGCAGCATGAGCCAAGCTGGACCTCAAGTAGCACTAGATGGTCTCCAGGAGCATCTCAAGCAAGCCCTGGCCACTCTCTGCCCTCTTGGAGGAGAAGGAGAAGCTAAATGGGAGTCAGCTTGGGTTGAGCTGGCTGGTGGGGTGAAGAGTTTCCTCCTCTCTCATCAGAGACCTTGCTGAGGAGGTTCTGAGAAGCACAGATAACTTGGGGGGTGAAATGCTGGACACCAGAAGAAGCAACAGCAGATGCCAAGAGAAGCCACCAAGCATCAAGTCACTCTGGCTGCTTGGAGCAGGGGTTTGCCCTCAGGAGATGTTTCACCAGCTGGGCTTGGAGGTAGAACCAGAGGTGTTCCAGATGTTTTGGGATGGTAGCTCTGCAAGGGAAGGCACCACCCTTTCCTCTAGGGATCCTTTTGCAGGCTTGGCTGGGCCATGGCTTCTCAGCAGGTCCCTGGACATGATCACCTTCATGTCTGGCTCCTTTCCTCCCACCAGAAGCTGATGAGCAGGACAGAGGTTGAAGACCCTTCCCTCCTCTTAGAAGAAACCCAATGTTTTGGTCACCTCTGGGCTGTCTTTTAGTCCAAACCTCATGTTTTGGTCTCCTCAAGCTCCTCTTGGCTTGGTGAAGAGTGGCCACTGTCCATCTGAGATGTGTCACTTGCCACTTCAAAGCCCAGTTTGGGCTGCTGGCTTCTTTGGAGCTTTGCCACCAGGAAGCTCCTGCTCAACAACACCTTTTGTGATGGTAAAGAGCCTCAGGAAGGAATTCCTGCTTCTCCCAGAGCTGCAGAAAGAGGGGAGGTTGGGTTGAAGAAGAGGGGGTTTGGAATGTGGCTCTCCTGGCCTGGGGACCTCAGGACCTTGGGGCATTTCTGCATTCAAGAGGTGAATCAAAAGGAGCAGGCAAGGGTGGGAGGCCAAGGAGATGGTTCCTGGGGTGAAGTGGCCATGACACAGTGGGTGAGCATGGCTGGTGTGGTGGTGGACATCCATGGCCAAAGAGGTGGCCCTGGTGTGGTGGAGGTGGACATCCATGACCAAGAGGTGGCCCTGGTGTGGTGGAGCTGGACATCCATGGCCAAAGAGGTGGCCCTGGTGTAGTTATGGGACATCCATGGCCAAAGAGGAGGACATCCATGGCCAAAGAGGTGGCCCTGGTGGGGTGGAGGGGGACATCCATGGCCAAAGAGGGGGCCCTGGTGTGGTGGAGGAGGACATCCATGGCCAAAGAGGGGGCCCTGGTGTGGTGGAGGTGGACATCCATGACCAAGAGGTGGCCCTGGTGTGGTTATGGTGGTCATCCATAGCCAAAGAGGTGGCCCTGGTGTGGTGGAGGTGGACATCCATGGCCAAGAGGTGGCCTTGGTGCAGTTATGGGACATCCATGGTCAAACAGATGGCCCTGGTGTGGTGGACATCCACATCCAAAGAGGATTGACCCCTGGAGATCATCCCAAGCCTTCAGCCAATGCCACCCCTTGACCCTGCCAAAGGACCACCCCTATCTCCAGGGTAGGATCTTGGTCCTTCAGGCTCTTCATGAAGGAGACAATGGGCTAGAGTGAGGTGCTCCAAGGCCATGTGTTGCTTGGGAAGCCACTCTGAGGACCACACTCTTGTTTCTCTCTCCCAAAGACCTCTACACATCTCCTGCCTCCTGTGAAGGACGTTGTGAGGAGCCCTTCAGCCAGGAGGATGAGTGCCACTGCCATGCTGAGTGTGAAAGGTCCCACAGCTGCTGTGAGGACTACCACAGGCACTGCAGACCTGGTGAGCACCCATGCTGATGGCTGGGGAGCTTGGGGAGGGCTTCTCCCCCTCTCTTGAGGCTGCTTCAGCCCAGGTCTGGGGTGCAGAAGGGGTTGCTCCAAGCATGTGTCCACCTGGCTGTGGATTGGGTTGGCTTGGAAAGGACTTTTCAGGGTCATCCAGTCCCAACCCCAGCCCTGCAGGCACCCAGGGACATCTGCAAGCAGAGCAGGGTGCTCACAGCCCCCAACCAACCTGAGCTGGGCTGGTTCCAGGGCTGGGACATCTCCTCCCCCCTCTCTGGTTGCCCTGGGCCAGGATCTCCCCACCCTCAGGGGGACAAAAGTATTCCTTCAGCCTAGGCCAAATCTCCTGGCTTGCTTTGAAATCAGCAGCCCTGGGGCTGCTTTGGGTGCTCTGGGGGTGGCTTGGGTGCTCTGGGGGTGGCTTGGGTGCTCTTGGGGT
>VWZX01003571.1:1168-110997 GCA_013399015.1 Galbula dea
GTCTCTAGGCTGTCTACAGGGGTTTCTAGGGATACATATGGGCTCTCTGGCATCTATAGAGCTATTTATAGGGGTGCATCAGGAGACATATGGGCTCTCTGGGGCTCTACAGGGTCTTCATGGGGTCTTTCAGGGTACATCAGGGCCCTGAGGGGCTCTGTAGTGTCTCTCTAGGGGTACCTCTGGGCTCTGTGGTCGTCTCTAGGTTGTCTACAGGGATCTGTTGGGGTACACATGGGCTCTATGGGTTTCTCTAGGCTGTCTACAGGGGTTTCTAGGGATACATATGGGCTCTCTGGCATCTATAGAGCTATTTATAGGGGTGCATCAGGAGACATATGGGCTCTCTGGGGCTCTACAGGGTCTTCATGGGGTCTTTCAGGGTACATCAGGGCCCTGAGGGGCTCTGTAGTGTCTCTCTAGGGGTACCTCTGGGCTCTGTGGTCGTCTCTAGGTTGTCTACAGGGATCTGTTGGGGTACACATGGGCTCTATGGGTTTCTCTAGGCTGTCTACAGGGGTCCGTCCAGGTACGTATGGGCTCTTTAGGGCTCTCTAGGGGTACATCTGGGATGTGGATGTCTCTACACTCTCTCGATGGCTCTATCAGGGTACCCATGTGCTCTATTGGGGTCTCTAGGCTTTCTACAGGGGTCTATCGGGGTACATATCAGCTCGGGGGGGGTCTCTAGGCTGTCTACAGTGGTTTCTAGGGATACATATGGGCTCTCTGACATCTATAGAGCTACCTATAGGGGTGTATCAGCGTACATATGGGCTCTCGGGGGCTCTACAGGGGCTTCCTGGGGGCCTATCGGGGTACATCTGGGCCCTGAGGGGCTCTGTAGGGTCTCTCTAGGGGTACATCTGGGATGTGGATGTCTCTACACTCTCTCGATGGCTCTATCAGGGTACCCATGTGCTCTATTGGGGTCTCTAGGCTTTCTACAGGGGTCTATCGGGGTACNAGGGATACATATGGGCTCTCAGGCATCTATAGGGCTACTTATAGGGGTCTACCAGGGTACCTATGGGTCTATGGGGCTCTATAGGCTCTCCCTAGGCATCTATCAGAGTACATCTGGGCTCTGTAGGGTTTGTTTAGGGGTACATCTGGGCTCTGTGGTCGTCTCTAGGCTGTCTACAAGGATGTATTGAGGTACACGTTGGCTCTATGGGTGTCTCTAGGCTGTCTACAGGGGTCTATCCGGGTACATATGTGCTCTTTAGGGCTCTCTAGGGGTACACCTGGGATAGAACAAAAATAAATTGTAAAATACACAAGAGAAAACGCACCGTGGGAGAGGTGTTGAGAAGAGGAGGCGAAGGCTACCATCCCCTCTGAAAAGCCCGAGAGGAGAACCGAGCCCCCGATAGACAGCTTTGGGTACCAGGGACCAAACCAAACCAGACTTTACCACGGAAAAAAACAGTGCCCTGAAAGAGATGGCTTCCGAAAAGCTCCAGATAGAATGACAGGCACCGGCATAGGGATCACAGAGGTCCTGAAGGGGCCAGGGAGATCCGAGGAGTCTCGGGAAAGCAGTCGGCTCAAAAGGGAGTTGTACAATGTACAGGTCTACAGCAAAAGGATGCAAAGCAAAGGAGTAAAAACGCCCAGGCAGGGCAGCAGAGAGGGGCCAGAACGTGCCCGGGACAACCTGGGGGTCGTCACAGGGAGGAGACCCTCTCCACCCAGATGCTTCTCTCTGTCTGCTCCTTCCTCCTCCACAGTCCCACCTGCCAGAGCCTCACTCGCTCAGCAACACCCAGTGAGGGACACCTTGACGCTCCTCATCCCTGAGGATTCCTCAGTACGTGGAGACTCGCACACATACCAGACAGCCCTCGGCTCCGCCTGGAACCGGCAGCTCCAGCATCGGTGGGCTGCAGCACCCTGCAGGCACGTCTCTGCGAGTAGCAGACAGGTAGATGGCATAAAAACACATAAAAATCTAAATATATAAACATATAGGCTATATATGAATATATATGTCATTTAAGTAAATTCATGTTGATGGAAACTATGCTGTTGTGTACAGAAGGTAGACACTTGAAATAGCAAAAAGGCTGTAGCCCAATTTAAAATTATAACCTTAAGATGTAGCATCTACAGTGAACGCTGTTATGATCACAGATCATATATAAAGATGTACTTGTACATGAGATTTGGCTGTTGTCAGACCCCAAGGAAATCCAATCTGTTACAACTCTTCTAGACGCTCCTGTGCCAGTGCACATAAATTCACTTTATCTTTAGTGCTGATGGCTGATATTTAGCACTCTCGGGGCACTACAAATACCAGAGATGCAGTGAATATTTTACTCATTTTCTTATAGTGCTAATCCAGCCTAGGCTCCGTGTTCTACCACGGTGCTACTACTCAGCCGATTATCAGTAGCATGGGTATTGCAATCAAGGGTAGTGCATAGCTCCTTATTTCTAGGTTACAGTAAAGCGATCTATTACGCCCTGCAATCTACCAACAGACAATCTGGGACGACAGACAACAAGGCACGTAACATCTCTCTGATATTTTGAGAAATGGGGACAAAAGAATTAGAACATTCTTGTTAGCCACCTTAAAAATTTCTACATGGCAGAAAGTAAAAATTTTACAGTAGGGAAGAATTCCTAACATTTTCAGCTGCTTTTTTTTTAAAGAAAAAAGGCACTTTCTCAACATCTTTACCTGTAAGTGCAGCTCTTAAAAAAACAAACAAACAAAAAAGAAAACAGATATTCTGAGACTTCTAGCAATAAAACTATATGATTGCATTTCCCTCACCAATATAATGTCTTGCGAGGACAACACTGGTGCAATTTAGATAAAATTTTGTATATAGTGATAACAGGAATTTAGTGTCTGCTTTAATGGTAACACGTAACCCAGCTTTCTAGTATGAATTTAACTATAGAACTTGAAATTACTGTTGCTGAATCTAAGACATTTGTAAAACTTTTATAAACGCATACAGTTCACATTGACTTGATAAATGACTTGGTGTCCTGTGGATCAAATTTTGAATTACAGAAACAGAAAAAAATACTATTTGGGAAATATTTTTATTCCACTGCTTTTGGATTCAATCCACTTTCCAAAAGTTACTAACTTTTACCGCATGTAGAACATTATAAACAGCAAACAAACAAAATGTTCCGTGCAAATATAAGTTGTCTTTAAAGTACCATTTAAGCAATAAATATTCAGAAAACTGGATTCAAGAACTGAAAAAGCATTAAGCAATTGCACTGGAATTACTTTAGAGAAGTGGACTGAGCATCCTCTGCTTGGGGAGTCCATGAAACAGTGTCCCTAAATTCAGGCTTATCCTGGGATGCAGCTTCAAATGGTGATTACCTTATTGACATAGAAATCAGAAGTAAGTAGTTGGTTTGTGCTGTCTGATTGATTAAGACAAGTCCCACGTGGAAACCAAACCTCCTTTGTTTGTTGCTAGGTTGTGGTATGAGCTTTATGTCCGATTTCTTATACAAACACTCAGTAAATGAATGGCACAACTGCTGCCTAGCCTAAAATATAGAGTGTTTGATGATGATGGTGATGACAGGGGTTATAACTAGGATGAGGCTTTATAACTGAAAGTGAAGTGACCACGGTGATGAGGGAGGGGTAGATGTGTTTCCCATTTTTACCAGGCTAGTAACATTGACTGTGAAAAACACAGCTGGTATGAACGAGGTTCTTCCAGACTCTTAAAGGACCTGTCACCTCTAGGAAAAATTCATTCACTTTCATTGAAACAGGCTGTCCAGGGAAGCGGTGGAGCCATCATCCCTGGAAGCGTTCAAAAAATATATAGATGTTGTAACTAGTAGCAGGGTTTAGTGGCACGGTGGTGGCAGGTTGATGGTTGGACTCGATGGTCTTAGAGGTCTTTTCCAACCTTCATGGTTCTAAGATTTTATGATTCTAAGTGAATGCCACAGCAAATAGAAATTCAATTATTTTGCATTTACATTTCTTGCCATGAACATTTGCACCCTTTCTTCCTGGATTTTTTGCAAAGACCTTCATGGAATAACTCATCTGCCTCTCTCCATGGATTTAAGATAAAAATGGCTTACATCACTGCTGCCTTAATATTTAAGGTCTGGCATTGGCCATCCCTATAAATTGCCTCGATTAAAAGCTGTATCTGACACTCAGGATTGTGATGGTTTGGACCTGGCTCCCTGCCAAATGCCCAAACTCACAGTGAAAGCCTTTCCCCCTCCCGTTCCCTCTCAGAGGTTTAGAAAAGCTACGAGAGAAACTAAAGAGCCCGAAACAACCCGAACTACATCAAAAGTATTTATATTTATATATATAACAGTTATACACAATTAAAACACTATGTACACAGTAGAGAGAACCCCCCAAGGGAAAGGGAAAAGGGAAGGAAAAAGGGGAAAAAGGGAAAAGGGAAACTTAAACAGGTATGTACACTTGAAACCCAGGATAGAACTAATAAAACCAGAATCTTACTACTCTCCTTAAGATAGCAGAGTCGCACTGACCGACGCCAGCAACAGCTGCCTCTCAAGGCCTACAAGGCCTGCGGGGCTTGACTCCTCTGCAGGGGTGAGACCAATAGCAGAGAACCTGCGTCCTCGGATCCAGCGGAAGGGAAAAGAGAACGAGGGCCTCTCCCCCTCTGTATTTATACCCCCAGTTACGTAAAATCGTGTGGAGTACTGGGTAAACGTGATCACTTCCCTGGTTACAAACTGGTTACCAGGAAAAGGCCTGGGTCAAACTATTACAAGGATAAAATAGGTTTTCAAGATGTTACCAACATGATTTATAAAGGAATATATATAAATAGGGAAACTTCTTAGGAAGGCTAGATGAAATTGGCCAAAATGAGCTTTGGAATATTTTTACCTGTTGTCTAGACATTGTCATATTTTACCTGGGCAAGTAAAGCAGAGAAACATCTGAGAAGTTATTTTTTTCAATCCCGTACAAAATCTTGACAAATTTGTGCTGCTTTACCACAGAGATGCAACAGGTGACTCTGAAGGAAGCATACGGAGAAGACTGTCTTAAAGGAAAGCTACTAAAATCCAGAAGATGGGCTTTGAAAAATATTGTTTAGAATTATGCAATAAAAAAGGAAATCCTTGTGAATTCACACTCAATTTTAGGAAATCCCCGAAGATAGGGAAACTTTTAAAAGATGTCTTTAGGGTTCTTATTGTATAAATGTATAATTTTATACACTTACACATATAAGTATCCTGACGCTATAAAGATGCTGTAAATCAGTTTTAATTAAGGTAATGATCCCTAAGGGAGGGGACAGGGAAAGAAAGAAATTTTACATGCTTAGAATCCCAAAGAAAGGAAAAAGACTTAGTTATTAAATTATATTGCACATCGGACTAATGCTGTATCATAGAAAACTGTAATTCTGGAAATTCTGACAGTGTGATAGTCATGGCAGGAAATATAATTTCTCCCCAGGGAATTTTATTGCTCTTTTCATTTACAGAACTGCTCTGAAGTAGATCCTTATCTTTTTTTTCTACATGGGGATTGTTCATGTTATGACTAGCCATGAATATTAGGAATTTGAGCTATTGTTTGAATACATTTGGCCGTACGCATTTTGCGTAATGCCTGCATCTTGACTGGGAAAAAAACCAGAGGAATTCTTTCTTCGGATATTTGCATTAACACATTTTCCATTTGCTTTTAAACAATATTCTCAATTTCGTCTTTTAAATGATTTTTTTTTTCATGAACAGTGGCTTATGAAAAGTAGATTGCTCAGATTTTTTTCACAGCACACAGTTAATAATAAACACATGATGGTGGTGGCCAGCTTGTCTTAATCTGAAAACCAGGAAGAATATTCAGGATAGATTTTTCTATACTTTATGCCTACTTAATTAACAGAAATGCACTGTTTTGTGCAGACGTGGCTGTGAACCGTGTTAGGACCACCTTCTTCCTTCGCTGGGGGTTTCTGAAGCAACCAAACACATTCCTAAAGGGAAAGAAAGCTGTCTGCTCCATCCCCTGTTAGTACAGCAAATATGTGTAACATAATAAATTTTTTTTTGAGGAATAAAAACTGTATGAGATCGCAAAAGGCTTATGTATGTTTTATAGCAGGAGCAACCATTAGTGTGAAACTGCATTGTTCTCCTCTTTCGTGCTTCCTTTCTGCTTTCGGACCACATTTCCTGTGAAGTCGAGCAGGAGGTTCTTAAGTTTTGGCAACTGGAGCTGGAGGTGGCTCCCACGTAGCAAGTGACTTGACAAGACGAATTGGCTTCAAAGTGCACTAGGGAAGGTTCAGATTAGGTATTACAAAGAATTTCTTCAGCGAGAGGGTTATCAGACATTGACACAGGCTGCCCAGGGAGGTGGTTGAATCACCATCCCTGGAAGCGTTCAAAAAACATGTAGATGTGGTGCTTGGGCACATAGTGTAGAGGTGAGCACGGTAGCGTTGGGTGGATGGTTGGACTTGATGGTCTAAGAGGTCTTTTGCAACCGTAATGACTCTGAGAAAAACACAAAGAACTGGCTCCACCATTGACTGAGAAGATTTATGTTATGTAAATCGATTCCCACAGGAGTCTATAAATGTTCCGTTGCTCTAAATTAGCCAAAGATGATGGAGTCCCCTAAATGAGGTGAGGATGAGTCTGTCCTCAGACAACCCTCTGATGAAAGGAATATATTGCCTGTTATTACAGTCTTCTGCTATGGAAAATTAAAAACTAAACTAAACTTCAAGCCTGTCTCTATCCCTGAAACAAATACTATAATCATTTACTTTGTCTCTAACATCTTAATAGTTACAATTCAGTTTAAATATGAATGAGCATTTGAGTACTAATTAATATTAGCATTTTCCATCAAAGTTTTAAAATGAAAAATCTAAAATATAATGGCAACATGTTTTCACAAAGGATGTTTTGCATCAAATGAAGAATAAAATTTCCTCTACATTTAACTGAGAAAAAGCCATATTTTCCCACTCAGAAATACTCTTCACCAGAGTCTAGTTAGAAAAATGCACACTGGAAAAAAAATTTCTTAATGTGCTTATTATAATTTTACTTTCAATATCTGAAAGTAGTTTAAATGCAAGTTCCCAGCCCAGTTGATTAATTTAGACACAGCTTTGATTTATTTCCTGTTGAGTAAAACATCTAGAAATACATTTGTCTTCAAAAAGTTGCTTAAATGCAGTTGTTATTAGGCATATACGTAAATGCTTTGCCAACTAGGAAACAATTGACGCAGCAAGCTCTAAGTGAATGAAGAATCAAGATGCTGAAGGGGTGTTTTGGGTAACTGTGCTAAATTTTAGATGAGCTGGGATCCTTACTTCAGTGAGCACCATGCATCCATCACCATCATGGGAGCCAAAATGAGAATCTCCCTTTTTCTTATCTGGAAATTATAATGCAGGAGGAGGCAACAATTTGCTTGTGGTTTCTGTGGTAAGTGGGATGTGATTTTCAGAGCACAGCCCAAGCTGGGCTCTTCGGTAACAATGTCTATTCCATTCTCATAAAAGAATTATTTTCTTTCTGATTGGAGATTTCCACCTGATACTAAGAGGCGCCAGGTATGGGCCTTGATAAAAGAGCACGAGCCATGATAGTCTGGTTCTGCAAAGTTCTCCGTAATGAAACTTCCTATATTTCTGAGTTAATGGGCCAAATGCCTTCCCACTGAATAGAGTGATGAGCCTGGCCCATTATTCTGAAGTGTTAATGGCTGCACATGTTCTGACTTGGCTGTTAGATGGCTGAAATAGGCTGATGAGCATGCTTATATGGAGTATGCGCACAGAGGAGCATAACAGAGACCGGTGTGGCTCATTATGATTGTTTGAGGGAGAAAATGAAGAAGTCTTGCTGTGTAATACATCAAAACCAACAAATTCTTCAAACTAGCTTTCCAAAGCCATGCTTTCCATTGGTGATTTTAAAAAAAACCCAAACAATTTAATTTAATTTTGTACTCTTTATTTTATGTTGTATCATTTTATATTTTGTTTTACATTAGCTGCAATGTAGAATGAATCATTTTCTACAAATGATGAGTAATGCCGAGAAGGCGGGGAAATACTCTACAAACACACTTCAAAAGCATTTACGGCTTTCGCCTTTCCATATAATATTAAACTGAAGAGTTGCAAAGGGAAACTGCTAAAATATAATGGTTCTCTGCAATTCATTGCTGAATCCTGTGAAAAACTCAGACTTTGCAGTGGTTGATCACGATCGTCTTCTGTGACAAAACTGAGTAAAATAGAAATCCATAACATAATAGCATGTCCATTTTACTTATACTAATTTCAAGTAGTTGGACAATACTTCGAATATGTGTAGTACTGAATGGGTGTTCTCATGTTTTGGTAATCTCAGGTTTATCTTACCCTGGCCAATTCAGAGGTAGAAAATACCATTTTTTTTTATTATGCCCTGAATAACCTCTCACTCTTCCAAATGTTCCCTACTTTTATGTGCATTTTGTGGTAGCCATAAGAAAATCCAGGATGCTGGGAGCTACCCTTAAGTCATTCTTATCAAGCAATAATGAAGCGCAGTACAGAAAAATGCTCATTGTCTACTAAAGTGGGTTGTGAGATGTGCTTTTTAAGTTTTTGGCTATTTTTGTTATAAGCTTTAGGACTATAAGCAAGGCTGTTAAAAAATCCTGGATGATGGTAGAAGAGCATATACCCAAGAAGTATCTAGTACATCCAAATATACCCAAGCGTGTATTTGTCAACCCTGAGAAAGTTAGGACCAAAAAGCTGTTTATTGGTTTGTTTTGTTGGGTTTTTTTGTTTGTTTTTTTTTTTTCCTTAATAAAATTCTGATAGCGGTAAATTACTCTTTAGAACTATAAAATAAAGAGTTCTGTTGATTTATATTTTGCCCTCCTGTAAGTATTCTTATACGGCTTCATTATTTCACTGTAACAAAAGCTATAGCAGTCTCCATCGTAACCTCAGTTTTGGCTTTCTCTGTCCTTCCATCCTCCTCTAGGACTTTTTTTCCCCAAGAAAAAAAGTACCTAGTGTTGGCATTTTCCAAACCATGATTTATCTTAGTAAAATTTAATTTTTGTTTACAACTGTACAAAGTTGAAGTACTTTTCATTATGAGATTGGCTTTAGTTTGAATTTTTTAAAAGACGAACTATAATATCGTGTTAGTGGAAACTTTCATGGCCTTCCCAGGAGCCAAAGTACTTTCCACTGATATGTTTATAGAAATAGAAGACTGCGTGATTCGGTCACGTGCTAGGCTGTGTTTCAGGTAACAGCTCGGACTTGGAAATAGGGATAAGGGAAGTGAAAAGAAAATCGTCAATACTCTTTTCTGGAAATGCTACTTTCAACAAGTCCTATAGAAACAATGACTTCTTTCAGGGTTCTCTACCAAAATTCAGCTCTTTCTATAAATGGTGAATGAATTTGGGACTTAGCGTTGCATTCAAAAATGCTGCTGTGGATCATTATACTCCAAAACACTAGAACTTTGTGCTGGCTCCAAAGATTCATTCACATATAACACGCTGCAGAACCAACTGTGGCCAAAGGTATCCCAGGAAGAGCCTTGACAGGATGCCTCAGCGTGTATTGTGACTGGTTTTAAAACCAGATTTAGTTAGTGTCCTTCTTACTGCTTTACAGTACGGGCACACGGACATGGACGTGAAAAAGAGAAATATGCCGTACAAAGAACGAAACAAAACCATTGGGTCCGCAGAGGAGGCACTGAACTTGATACAAATCCACAGTACCCTTGGCCACGGAATCAAAACTTTGCTCGCTCTGACCGATGCCTTCAAATTCTTTTCAACTCGGAGAATTATTTGTCACGTTCACAGACAGATGCTGGAGCCTGTGATCTCTGAGCATCCCTTTCACAGCTCTGAAATCCAGCTGATATTAGCAGAAGCAGTATGCTGTATTAGTAAATTAGTAGTAAATATTCCTATTGGCATGAGAAGGAGAACATCTGCCAGAGTCATGAGTAGTTTGTTGCCTGAGTTAGCAGCAGGACATAATATGCATTTTCTATGGGGCCTGAAAATTCGTACATGAACTTGTGAATTCTCCTTGTGAAACTCACTTGTAAATAATAAATGAAAGATTCGCTCCACTCCATTCAAATCGTGGATGGGTTTGCCTTGCCTGTAATTTAGAAGGTGTCTCATTTTAATCCATTTGAGATGGTCACAGCAGCGTACGTGTCCCAAAAAGTTCTTTGCAGTTTCTTGGTCTGACTTTTTGAATTCCTAAATCTTTTAGTATCTTATTGCCTGCAGTTCAGATTCTGGTTTTGTACAGTGTTGTCTGGGCTCTTTTCCTTGAAGTGCAAACCAAGCTGAAGTTGTGTGGCTGTTGCACAGACTCGTGGAGTTCTGCAGTGTAGACCTCTGTTTCTCTTCTGACACCTCCAGATTATCTGCCAATATTTATATGGGTGTTCGTGTCCTGTAAGAGTCACTGTGTTTGCAGAAAATGCATAAACTACCAGTGAAATACTAGTCTTTTTGTTTTCAGTGTTTTCCCACGGGGATTTATTTTGACACCAAGTGATTTTTCTCTTTCTTGACGTTACCTTGGGAAAAAAGTTCTTGCGTGTCCAGTTGTCATAAAACTGTTGCTTGAGTCGAGAGCTGGAAGAGATTGCCAAGGTGTCTCCAGGAGATGGTTAGTGATATTTTGAAGCTGGCACATGTGGAAGCTGAATTTCAGAGAGTAGTGAGCTTTGTGAACAGCTGTGATTTGGCTCTTTATAACTGCCTTTTACTTGCTTGAATAACTGTGTTTTTTATAAAACTAAGTAAAGCAATGGTGAAGGAAATCAGATGTAATGATGGTAAAAATAAGCAAAGGAGAAAGAGGACATACATGACTTCAGTGTAACTTCTCTTTGACGTGCTGCTCTGTTATTTTTCACTGCTGTAAAGTTTAAATCCATTAACTGGTGATCTTCCAGGGAGGACAGAGAGCTGACCAGGCATGAAGGGTTAAGGCCGGCAAAACAACTAAGTACTTGATCTTTAAATGTATTACTTTTATTGTCAGCAGCAAAAATTACTTTACTTTCCTATTTTCCCTCCACACGTGAGGAAATGAACATAAATTAATAGCTACAGCAATTTCCTCTGGGTAAAGTTATCTAAATTATCTTAAACACTAGAATGCTGAAAGGCTAGTGGCTTGAATAGCCAACACAATGAACATCTAACAGCTGTCTGTGAAGCCAAAGAGAGCTCTGGTCTTGAAGATCAGGTCACAACACCACCAGCATCTTCACAAAGAGAATCCTTTTGACTTCGTTCAAACTCTCATAAACTTGCAGCAGGATAACAACCTGATGTACTAGTGGCATAGCTGAGTTTCTAAAAGTCACAAGGCTTGGAAATGATTGGCCCGTTTACCTTCTGTGAGGTGTTAGACTGCAAGTGGAGTGTTTTTATACCCAACTCTTGAATGTATTGGTGTTTTGCATTTATTCTTAAGAGCAAAATAGTGTGTAGACGTGAAGAATAAGTCATAGGAAATAAACAGCCGGTTTGGGATTTGCGATTTACATGGATGAACTCCCTTTGCTCAATTTACTGTTCAGTGATAAACCAAACTAAAATGTTCACGTCAAAGTAATTAGAATTTTTATGTGTCACAAGGTACTTGTAAACCTGTTACACAGGATGGCTACATTTTTATTTTGTATTTATTGTATTTTTGTCTATGAGAAAAATGATTTCTTGTCAATATTGTAATGTTATTGGATAGTCTTACCAGAATATGCATTTAAGGGAAAAAAATAATAATATTTTTCTGAAGCCTTTAAGATTTGCCTGCACTGTGTTGGTCCATGTGTTATGATGGTCCAGACCTGACTCCAAAACGCAGCTTTCATTTATTTTCTCAGTTTCTCATAAGTTAACTGTACCAATAACTCGCTCTAATTACAGTCAGATAAATATAGTAAATATTCTTATTGGCACCTAAAGGAGAACATCTGCTAGAGTCACGAGCAGTTTGTCACCTGAGTTAGCCTACAGCTGATTAGCTATGTCTTGATAAGAGAACAAGAGTGCAGTGGATAGAAATGTCTGTTGTTTGAAGATGCCTGAAATCAGTATAAAAGCATTAAAATCAGGATGGCTCACTTTTCTTTTTCATTCTTTCCTTAATATCTTCAGATTTGGCTGTGATGACTGCTTAGATATTAATTAGTACGTAGCCAAACAGAAATGCATGTGCATGAAATGCCCTGATTTGATCTTGTCTTCACCGAAATATTTAAGTAAGCATCTGCCTGTTTCTACTGAGAAATGTACATAAGCACACGTAAATTGCAGAGCACATCTTCCAAAAATAATTTTAAACGTATATTTAGAGTTTCCCACAAATGCTGAAGCAACATCGAGATTAGCCAGAATATACAATTTGCATTCCTTTAAGCCCACGATGCGGGTCTGGTCTCAAGAGCTGTACTGCCAACCTGAAGTTTGGACCACAGCCTCCTGATAGTTCTTGCCTGCTTTTTTACTAAACCCACTTTGTGCACAGATATCTCCCATGTAAAATGGATCTGACAATTCAAACCCCTTTGAAGCTCAAACATCCTACGGCTAGGTTAGGTGTAAGGGTAAGATTATTATGGATGCCAACATAATTAACCTTGGGTGTCTGTTATGTTAATTCTTAAAGACAGAGGCGCAAACCCATGGAAATAGGAATAACCTCTAGTACATGTTTCACTGTTTTTTCTCTTACCTGCTAGAGCGGTTTTGCTTGTGCGATACTATGATAAATTCACCACTGACTTAGGGAAGGAACGTTTTACACTGAGGACGGTTAGATACTGGCCCAGGTTGCCCAAACACACGGTAGATGTCCCACCCCTGGAATCATTTCGGGTCAGGTTGTTTGGGCAACCTGATCTAGTTGAAGATATCCCTGCTCACTGCAGGGGCATTGGACTAGATGACCTTGAAATGTCCGTTCCAAACAAAACCGTCCTATGATTCTGTGATTTCAGTTATTGTTCCTGTGAGGTCTGTAAGACAGATTTCTCTCCTCTATGAATAGAAATGAAGTTTGGGCAATCCATAATGGCTATATATACAGGTATGTTTAGTAAATAATCATGCAGCGGTTTAAGCATTTCCCACTGATATTGCATATTGTTTTAAGGTGACATTTGTTACTGTTCCAAACAGCACGTGCCCTGACACTGGCTGTCTGAACATTCTTCAGACGGGGAAAGCAGAAGACCTTCTGTTCCTACAGGTGACATGACAAGCATCTGGTTGTGTGGGCTAGGATGACAAGTCCTGCTGGAGGACTCTTCCTGGATTTGCTGAAATTCCATAGGGAGAGGATCTACCTGCATCTATCTAGCTGCACAATGGCAGCTTTCTCAGCCCGAAGCCGCTTTCCCTCTCCACCTCTGGGATCCTAGTCCTGGCAGATCACAAAGATTCAGTTGCCAGATACTCTACAGATGAGTCTATCAAAGGTGATGCTATAAGGGCTAGAGAGCAAAAAGAAAGTTTGTTATCTCTGCCTTATTCAGCTTTTCAGGTGATGATCAGGCTTTTTTACTCTGATGTCATAATTTATATTTTGTGTAAGATGCTTCATTTTGGCAGAGTTCTTGTGAGACTTAAACGCTTAATGCCTCTGAGAGGAATACTTTAATTAAAAAAAAAATTTACGTATCTTTGTATATAGAGAAAAATCTATGTAAATAGGATTTCAAGAAGGTAAGTAGCACTGAGGTTTCGATAGTATTCGTGGCTGTCACACCTCTCTGAATCTTTTCAGGTCACCTGCGCTTACCAGAAAAGTGTGGTTATCAATTGATAACTATCAATTTTCTGATTATTTCTGAAAGCATACAGATCACTTCTGATTTTCAGGTTTTTTACTACAAAGACACCGTAAAGATCAATGGTAAGTCTTACCTCATCTCTACTAGATCGGATTGGGGTTTTTTAACAGCATATTTCACTTTCTCCCTCTTGCACCTGAAATCTGAGTTTGGACTCTGTGACATTATGGCCTTCCCTGATTTCTCTAATACAGCAGGTTCTATTTGATGGGAGTTTTAAAAATTCTGTAATAAGTCTAATAATAAAGTCTAATAATGAACTTGCATTCAAAATTACCAGAATGTACTGAAAACAGGTTATTAATATACAACGAGAGGTTTTAAAGTCCTTGAAACTTCCTTTGCTGTGAAGAAGAAACATGAATTTCATCCCACTGCACCCTCTCAGTGTTATTTCTCCAGTCTAATTAACAAATTCTCAAACATACCCACGGAAGAAAGTTCCACAAATCTGCAAAACTGTGTAATTTCTATGAAATACAGAGATTTTTTCTTGTTTTTCTTCCTTCATTTTTTTAGGCATGAGAAAGAATATTCAATTTGATTGCTCTCCGGGACTTTTTGTTTGAGATTTGATAGCATGTGTTAATTAGATGTCAGTAAAAATACCGACGTGGAATTATGCACGTGATGCACTGCAAGTGTCAGCTGTTGCCACTGATGTAAGTAACTTCTAGTTGCACTAGTTGTACCCTGGACATTTGTTGCCATTCGCTGTTTGCAAGTTTTTAATTGTCAAAGATGCTGTAGATGGAGTTTTTCTTCTTAGCACTGCTGTCCTGTTTTCCCATGCCATCCCCCGGGGTTCTATGATGAGTTCAAGTAAGTCCTTTTTTTCTCGACTGACAGAGCAAATGTTCAGATGCTTAAAAATTTAAAGAGCAAAATGTAGGGATGGGTAAGTCAATTTAAGAGAGGACATTCCCATTCAGATCCGATAACCTTCTTTTCCTTTGTTTGCTGGCTTGCTTCTGGGTTGGTTTTGCTTGCTTTTAATTTCCTATAACGTTACATTTCGAAACCTAGGCATTCCTAACCTCCTTCGCGTTGGAAAAGCCTCCACGTGTCACCGAGAACTTGCAACCGGTAGGGAGAGTTACATGTTAATTTTGCCAGTGAATGCACTTATGTGCGCAAGACCTTTAGCGTGAAAATTATTTTCATGGCACGCTGTTTAACACTCATTAATATTTATGAGGTAACAGAGTTCCTCTGTGTGTATTAAAGACTATTCTCCTTTCCAAGGACGTGTCTCGTCTAAAAAGAAACATTAGAGGGCTACCATGACATGTAGCCCTATGCCTGTCCCTGCCTGCTCAGAGGAGGACCACGTGCTGGGTGGCACTCACCGAGACAACAGTGTTTGGACCCATGACTGCATCCCCTCTGTGCTGTCAGGGTCAGATGTGGAGGACAGGGACGAAACAAGATAAATAAAAATAAATAAAAGGAAAAAACGCAAGAAAATTGAATACGTAGGGACCGCAGGTGGCTAAGCAACCGGAGATCTCTCTGGGACACAGTGGGTGAGCTACCGGAGAGCTCTCTGGGACGTGTGTGAGCTACCGGAGAGGTCTCCATGTTGCTCCTGCGGGGCCGCAGCGGCAACCGAGGGACAGGTAGGGGGCAGCGTAGGGCCACCTCTTCCCTCCGCCACGGCACGGCTCGACCCGCCCGGCGGTGGCGGTGGCGGCCCCTCGGCGGGAGCAGCCGGTAAGGGCGGCGGAGGTAGCTGCTCACACCGACAGCAGCACGGAGAGAGGCGGAGACCAGCCCCCGGAGAGAGGCGGAGACCAGGCCCCTCAGCGAGGCGGGAACCGCCTTGTGTGAGCGCACGGGGCAGCTCCGTCCGGCTTGGCTTGGCCCAGCGCGGTCCATGCCCGCCCGGCCCCGGAAAGGCGACCGCGCCGAGCCCGGTCGGAGGTGGTGGCAGCTCAGCGTGGGGGAAAAGCTCTTCTCGCCATCCTCTCGCAGCTTCCCGCCCCGTCCCGCGACAGGTAGGCTCCTCCCGGGCTGTCCCGTGTACGTGTGTCTGTGTCGGGGCTGTGGGGAGGCGGCTTCAGGCAGTGGCTTTACCTCGTGCGAGGGTCGGTGGCTGTTTCCTTGCACGGAAGCAGATGGAAATTGGGGGACGGTCTTCAGCAAGGGGTCGAGCCGTGAGACTGCCCGGGGTGAGCTCGCTGGCAGCCTCTTGGTTCCAGCGGTGGAGCTGTGTTTGCTCGGACCCTCCGGAGGGCAGCGGGAGCCGGCGGGGGGCAGGGGCCGAAGGTGCCGCTGAGCTGGGAGGCACAGTCTTGCCCTCTTTGGCGGCTGGGGCAGGGAGCTGTGAGGATGCAGGAGGGGAGTGTGGCAAAGGAGAGGGCTGGAGAGGTCAGGTACAGGTAGGTGGACAAGTGCATCTTCCTGACTTTTTTGCGCAGGAGGAAGACGAGAGGGAGCAAAGAAGTAGGGAATGCTAAAATCCTGTTTGGAAGTAGAGCGACCTTTCCGTCGCGCTGCTTCTGTGGATCTGTGAGCATCAGGATGAGGTAGGAGAGGAGAAAGGAACGGGAATGTGAAAGTGCTTCTTGAGTATCTCGTGGAGTAGTAAAAGCAGTGGGAAATACAGTCAGCTGCTGGGATGCTTAGTCTGAAACACCTGTGTAATAGTTTCCCTGTTAAACACATAAGAATCATAGATCATTAAGGTTTGAAAAGACCTCTAAAATCATCAAATCCAACCACCAGCCTCTCACTGGCATGCCACTAAACCATGTCAAAGTCACTAAATCTCTGTGCAAGTAACTGTATGCTCTAGTGGATTTATTCTTCTGAAAGTTCTTTAAGTTCTTTCCCATTTTAGATCTTCCTTTTCTCTTTTCCTGTGGTCTCGACTCTGTTTAACTCCTCTCGGAATAACCTGCCTTGTTGAAGGGAGGCTCTGTCAGGGGAAGAAAAAAATAAATACTCAAAAGCAAATTCTGTCTTTGTTTAAAGCTACTTGTGAATCAAGGTTGTGACTTAAGTGTGAAATAGCATGGCTTTTCTTTGTTGATATTAAAAACACAAAAACGTTAAAATAATCAAAGTCTTGGGAGGTAACCAGGCTGAAATGCAGTTTAGCAATGTAAGACTTTAATGTAGGTTTTACAGTATCTCATCTCTCTTGTGAATAACAATATAATTAGTGTTAGGCCTTTCAGCAGCTTTACTTTTTGTGGTTTCTTTGAAGGAGGATTTCAGGGTAGACATTATAATTGATAATACTTTTTTCCACTTTCTTCCTGGGGTCTGTAGCTTTGTCTTTAGGCATTTATGTTTGTTATGGTATGCTGTGCTCTTTCATTGGGACAGAATGTGATTTTAAAACCTGTTGTGTGTTGTTGAGTGGATTAGATTTCTCATGAGCCTGTTGGAATTAGACTTGTGATTGCCTAATTGCCCGTGATTATGAAGAATGAGAATCAATAAACGATGTCATCCTTCTAGTCTCTAGTACTTCTAGCAGTACGTTAGTTATCACCTAGCGCAGCGTGGCCTTACTCTGCTTGTCGCTATGGAACAAATAATATCATCTAGTATGTAGCACTGTTATACCTGAGGGACAAAAGCAGCGATGGCTGTTGCCTAGTCTGCCAGGAGCACGGTCCTTGGGCTCAGTAAGGTGCTGATGAATACCCCGCCTTTAGTCTGCTGTGGGAAACTGGGAGCGCTTCCACATCCACTGGCTTGGGTATAAGAGGAGTCAGTGAGAAAGTGGGTTCAAGTATGGTTCCGCTCTTTCCAGGTTTCTGTTCCGTTTAGAAGTTGCAGCTACCATTAATGAACCAGAGTACCTGCCGTTTAAAGTTTTGGATCTGTTGCTGTATACTACAGTAGGATTTTTCAAGGTTGGCCAGGGATGTGAGTGGAGGTCTTCGGCATCCCAGGGACGTAGCGAGTCTTAAACAGACACCTACATGCATTTCATAGTGCCAAGACACTGAGGTCACAGCTGTCATCCTCGATGTCATAGGACATTAACTTTCCCCATGTCTTCTATATTACAAATCCAAGGACTCCAGTTAGGCCAAATACGTTAATCCCCCAGAAATCAAAGGAGAGCACAAACACAGCAGAGGGAAATAGAGATGTCATCTGTGCTCGGTTCCTTGCAGTGGCAGGAGAAGGGTGAGAAGGTTAGCTGGAACCCAGTTAGGAGAAGCACTCCTAGTCTTTTAGAAGGAGGCAAAATGGCTTCAGAAGGCCCTTGCTGAATAGGGGCAACACTTCCCGGTCCCAAGTTTGATGGTCTATATGATCTTACATCTAGTAGGTATAAGCACCGCCCAGGCATTTGCAATTTGCAAATTGGCAGTTTGCAAAGCTTTGGTGTTTCTTCTTTAGCCGCAGCTGGTCTGATGGTTTAGAATAATTAAGTTGAAAAAAGTAGCAGCTGAGTTTAGTTAGCCAGGGATGAAGGCTGGCCAAATGCAGCATTATTCCTGTGCACCTTCTCCAGGTGTTTTGCTGTAAACTACAATTAAAAACTCCTGAAGATGCAGCCTAGAGTCAGGGCCAGCTGACAAATTCTTTGTGCTGATTCTGTGTCTTTAGATAGCCCTTGTTTTATCCCACAGCGCTTAACTTTTCTCCTGCTGTTAGGTCCAGGAAAAATACAAAATTTTCAATTTCTTCAAGCTGACTATCCCCTGCCTCTGTCCACACTTTCCCCCNAAATTCTTGGATGCTGTAGCTCCTGGGTTACTTCTTAGGTCTCCTGCTCAGAAATAGCTCTGGCTCTTTTGCACTGGGGGCTGCTCACAGTCCAGCGCTTTCTGAGTGCTTTACGTCTCATTGCGCTGCATTCCTGGAGTAGATGGTCCTGCAGCTTTAGCCCTTTTGGATGTGCCTGACATAAGGTGTCTGTAGAGTATCTGAGATGGGAGGAAGGCAGAGGGCTGGGAGGTGTGGTGCTCCTTCTCCACATCAGCCAAGGGCGATCCAAAGGAGAGTAAGTGAATTATGCAAGAGACACTAATAGCTCGATCAAATGCCTTTCTTGAATTTCATTGGCAGACTTCAATTTCACTGCCTCTGGGGTTAGACTACTATGTGGGGGAGTTTTTCGCTGTGTAACAGAGCCGTGAGTTTCTCGAGAAGCCCCTCAGAGCCCTAGTGTGACGTAGGTCTTCTCATCAAACTAGTTTTCCATTAATTGAAAGTGTGCACCCTACATAGTGTGAACTTTTTGCTACAGATGGTAAAGACAAGTTATTTTTCTTCAGCCTCTTCCTACTTTTTTTTTGACCTTCGTTTATTTCTTCTGTGTTAAGTTATTCATGTCTTTTGCATAGCTGAAAAGTCTTTCCTGAAACCTACAGGAGGAGCATTGCTCTATTTTCTAACTTCTTAATCTTGTCCTAATCAAAAATGGAAATACATGCATAATGATTTGCATGTCATTAACTTCAGAAAAAGTGTGATGCTAAAATCACTATTTTGTGGAATCTAATTTTCCTGCCTGCCCGAGAAGCAGCACCTAGAATTCACAAACCAAGAATTCTGAAAATATAAGCGGCTTTCATCACTGCTGTTTTCTTTCTGCATTTTTCAGTTCAGCCAGGGAAGAACAATAATTTTAAAATTGTGGTGATGGTGATTTTTCTGTTTTCTGTCTTCAATCTTCAGACTTCAATAAATAGCTTTGTTGCTTTTTTATTTTAAAATGAAGAATCTTAGCGTGATATATATACTCGCGCTCAACTTTCCAGCAACGATGTCTTTACGATCGCTTATGGAAACATCATCTGTTCTGTGCAGTAGATCTTCACTGGAAAAGCTAAACAGCTAAACAAATTGATGCCTATCGTAACTCTGTTTACTGCAACATGGGCAAGGATTTTATGTCCGTGGCTCAGATGCTTTGTTGGTACTAATAAGTGAAGTTCGGCTGGCGTACTAAATGTCTCTGGTGATTCACAGTGGGACTGTTGTTTTGACTTCTCCATGGAACCCAAGTCGGCAGACCTGAAATTCAATACTTTGACAATAAATGGGCCGAGTCATCACACGCGGTAACACAGCCACATCTGTCTAGCGGGAAGCCCAACAAGGCTCATTGGCATATGGATTGCACTAGCCACGTGAAGGAGGGGGTACAAACCTGCCAGAACCCAACGCTGGTGCGGGGAGCCTTATTGCAGGGAGTAAAACCAGTGCATCGTTGACAGACCGCTCCAAAGCTCCTGCTTTTTAATATCGGTAATGGCACGCAAACGCTAGCAGCACTATCACAGAGCTGATGTGTTTTGTGAGGAGGAGTCAGTATGGTGCAGTTGTCTCATGGGTGCTCGACTGGAGACAGTTGGACTCAAGTGTCCTTTACGTAAAACGTCCACGAGAAGTTTTTGCTTCAGATGCTTATGTTACAGCACCGGAACCCTTCTGGCTTCCAAATCGTAATGTTCTGGCCAGTGGTGCTCGGTCTGTGTGGCTGTGGAGCACAAAGTGTGTCACTGAACTTTAGCAAGGGATTTGCATAGCCTCTTTAACTTCCCCCATGCGCTGTTCTTTCTGCATTATGCATGGGCAAGGTGTTAAGAGATCTGCAGTTTGCACGCAGGTTAAAACTATTATGTGAGGTCTAACAACTTTTTTGTTTGTTAAGTATTTTGGAAACAGCTTTAATAAAGGGCAGTGAAATCAAGTCACCTGTAACACAGGTCCAAGTGGGACACGCGTGAAACCCCAAGAACGCCCGATCTTGTCTGATCTTGGAAGCTGAGCAGGGTCAGGCCCGGTTAGTACTTGGAATGGAGACCACCTAGGAATACCAGGTGCCGTAGGCTTTCCTGCTCTGGCAGGGTGGTTGGACTAGATGGTCTTTCCAGGTCCTTTCTAACATTCTGTGATTCTGCGAAATGAGCATTGCGTGAAACCAGGAGTACCAAAAGTTAGTCCTTGTTTTAGTCCTCTGCTGTTGCGTGGTCTAAGAAGAGTCTGTCATGGAAACAGTCTGTCTCTGCGGAACTGGCCAGCGAAGGGACCCTGAGCTCAGGGCTCAGATAAGTGAGTTAATGTTCTGCTCATACCTTTGCACCTTTTCTTGCCTCCTTCTCTGAGTCCAGCGAATAGGAAGAAGCCGTCTAGTGCCTGTGTAGGAAGGGGTAGCTGAGGGATCCCTTTTGTACATTTGCTTTGTGCCTACTTGAAGCATCCCTGGTTTTGTGCTAACATCTCTCACTCTAGCACATTGTGTTGCCCCAACTCTTGATGCTGCCTTTTTCCTGTGTCTGTTACGTGTCTTTGAAGAGGCAATGTGTGGGACAGTGGAGGTTTTGTGTGTCTTTAGTGTATGTGAAACTAACAGCATATGTTCTCTGTATTTGGACAGGTATTAATGTTCTGGGTGGGTTGTTTGGTTTTTTTTGGTTTTTTTTTGTTGTTTTTTTTTTTTTTGCTGCTAGAGTGAACTTTCTGCTTTAAGTAGTGAATAATCTGAAGCAGCAAAGCATCTGGCATTTTTGAAGACTGTTCTCTGCGGCCACACAATATACAAGCATTTAAGCTGTTGTGTTTAGACTGCTGAGGAAAAAAAGATTAGAGTAGTTGAGCACAGGAAAAAAGCAAGAGAGTCACAGTGGGAGGGCCTTTGCTCCCCCAGCACTTGCCTATATCTACAGATACTTGGTGGGTGCTGGAAACTTCCCTCATTGAAGAATGAAACAAAAAAACTTATGTAGTAGCTCAGCCTTCTCCAAATCCAGCATCACAATTTCTCCATTATTGTTTATCAGGTGCTTCATCTCTGGTTGCTTTGTCTAGTACTTGGACCAGAAAGTGGTCTCCAGTGAACTCCAGGAATCTCGTGGATTGCTTGCAGCCTGCTGGATTGCTCTTCCAGCAGTATCTGGTGATTAAAATCCCCCATCGGGACAAGGGCTGATGAGCTCAATGCTTCCTGTAGCTTAAGCAAGAAGTCCTTCTCAATAGGCTTTCCTTGATCAGATGGCCTGTAGTAGACCCCAACGACAAGCTGACCTTTATTGGTTTGATCCTCCAGTTTTACCCACAGGCTCTCAACCTGTTCGTGATTGTTTCTCAGAGCCAGCTCTTCACAGTCTGTCCGTCTCCTGACATCAAGGGCAACGCCCCCACCCCTCCTTCTCAGTCTATCTTTTCTGAATAGTTGTAGGCTTCAGTTCACAGAATCACAGAATCATTACGGTTGGAAAGGACCCTCAAGATCATCTAGTCCAACTGAGTTGCTGTGTTCCAGCTGTGTGAATCATCCCACCATGTTTCTGTGATAGCAGTCAGATCATATTTTTCTGATTGCACTGTGGCCTCCAATTTGTCCTGTTTGTTACCCATGCTGTGTTAATGCAAAGACACTTCAGCTGGGCTTTCAGCCCTGTCACCTTACAAGGGGAGCCCTCTCTGGTTTCTTTGGGATGGTTTACAGGCATTCTCATACTGACTCCTGAAGTGTTGATGTCCCCTCCATCTTTCCAGTCCCTCTGAAGTACATCTCCTCCCCTTGTCAAATCTAGTTTAAAGCTCTGCTGGTAAGTCCAGTGAGCTTGCTCCCCAGAATGTTCTTGTCCCACCGGGTAAGATACATCCCATCTCTCGTCGTCGTGCCTGACCTGTCTTAATGGTGTGTCCAAGATCGTAGATCCCATAACCCTGGGTGTGGCACCCAAATAAAATGCCAGTAAAATATATGCCCAAATATGGTCTCTTCTGATGACCGAAATAGCTATTTTTCTACTTCCTCTGTTTTCCTGATTCTGCTCCTGGATGCTTAATTTTGCAGTGTTTTGGTATGGCCATTTTCTATGCCACCCTCATTAATTTACAGAGATGGGTGAACTCGATGGCTGTGCAGATAAACTGGCTGGTCATCTGGGACCCAGTTGAGAAACTGAAACTGGGGCTGCTCTAGAATTGAAATAGTGGTAAGAAATTACGCAGAAATATTCGCTCAAGTTCACCAATATGGGTGTATGATTTTTATTTGCCTGTGTTTGTGCGAGTTGGAACACGAGCAGAATAAATGCATGTTTGTCTGCCGGGGAGCCTGTAAACATTGAACGTGCCTGATCTGTTTGGTAGTGGAATTTACTCAAGCTTTGCTCTTACTAGTTAGTAACATTTACTTTCTTAGTTGTGCATCTGGACAAAGGGAAATGCCCTCAAACTAGGTTATTTTCCTCTAAAGCAGATTCATTAAACATGCATATGGCCATGAAAAAAGGAATGTGAAAATTGTGGCATTTTCATTCCACTTGTTAAAATTCTTACGGATATTGGGACATTTCTAATTTGGAAAATTGCCAAATCTAGGGGAAGGTTTGACCTGTGTCCTTTTGGGCATGTTTATTCTTCAGCATGCCGGTACAGTAAAGGCTTTCCTCCAGCAGTGGAAGCAGCTGGGTTTGGGAAGCAATGTCCTAGCTAATTTGCTGGAGGGAAAGGAGCAGCGATGAGAATCTGATGAGAGAGGACTATAAATACTGCATGGCTGCAGCTGTACTGCTCCCTGAACCGGGTTACTGTTGCTACATCGGGCACTGCAAAAAATGTCAGAGCTCTTCACGGTCCTGAATCGCATGGATATATAACTAACCTTATTGTTGGTCTCTGTTTTGGATTGGAGTTAGTTTGGTGGTTTTGAGGTTGAGTTCATAAGGAAAATGGCTGACATGACCGTGCTGTCGGTTTTTCTCGTCTCCTTATCCATCTTCTATTTTCTAATAGCTTTTGAATATACTGCTCAATTTCAGCTAAATTTTTTATGGGAACAGAAGTCTCTGAAGATTTGTGTTCCTATAAAGGTGTTTAAAAATGGATGATTAGGTGTAGGAGAATCACAAAATGCTAGGGGTTGGATGGGACCTCGGGAGATCATTTAATTCGGCCCCCCCGTCTGAGCAGGTTCACCTAGAGCAAGTTGCATGGGATGCCATTCAGGTGGACTTGGAAGGTATCCAGAGTCAGAGACTCCACCCTTAGCCCCATACAGAGGGAAAGGTGCGAGGTCAGCAGTTGCCTGTCATGTTTGGTGTGTTCCGAGCCTGCGTGCAGCTCTCGTCCAGCCACACATGAAAGCAACGTCTGTAAGAGAAACCTGTTGTGGTAGGAAGTAGTAGGGATGCGTGACTTACTTGGGGTTTTATGTCAGAGATCTACTTAGGGATGCACTGGAAGCTCTGAGATGAAGAGGAGCTTCTCCTCTGCTGTTCCTGGGCTTGAGGAGATGAAACTGGAACCTGGTTGCCCGAGGAGGTCGTAGGTGCCCCATCCCTCGGGGTTTTCAAGATCAGGTTGTTTCGGGCTCTGAGCAGCCTGATCTAGTTGAAGATGTCCCTGATTGTTGCAGGGAGGGTTGGAGTAGGTGACCTTTAAAGGTCATGTCTGACCTAACCTATTCTATGAAAAAACAGGAACTGGGGCGGAACTCGGTAATTTTTGTCTGCTTGTGGGTCTTAAGAGAATCTTTTTGCAGAAATGGACGAGAGAACGGTTGCTCACTATTCCAGCAGTGGTTTCTTTCTCCACTGGGTAGCCTCACACAACCTCATTCAGAAACCGGTATTGGCACCAGTTAGTTAGTTTTCTATGAATTTACAATATGTAACCGCTCTCATTTGAAGGGTTTTTCTTCATTCTTGGCAAACTGCTGTTTTTCACGTTGATTTTTCTTATCCTTTAGGGTTAGCTCTGGAGAGAACTGTGAAAAATAAGTTAACATCCGAAATTCAAAATGGAGTCGCATCACCGGGTAGTTTTTGTAAATAGAAGAGTTTAGCCTCCTGTACACAGAAAAAACTGCCTGCGTTCTCCACTCTTCCCTAAGGAAGGGCAAAAGTTCCCCTCAGGGACTTTCTGTAGCCTTTATTTGTGTGGAGTATTCAGTAGCTGAATGCTTGCTGTTCATACTGCTTTGGTTATTTGTGGTGTTTACCAACAATGTCACAAAATGCTGCTCAATAATATTGCAAAATACTGTTTAAGCTGTTGCTGCTGATATTCCCTTAGTAAACTGTAGCAGTGTCTATCCAAAACTGAGCAGGTGATACATCTTTCCTAAAACCAGCCAAGCTTGGTTTAGGAATATGTTGGGCAGATGTGTCAGCATGTGACAGTAACAGTGGGAAGTTTAATCTGTGGTTGATACCTCGAGTCCCAGGTAATTCCTCCTCTGGTGTGTGTAGGAGAGAGAGTTCAAAGGTAGAAGCACTTTCTCTCATCTCTCGGAGACTAAGAAACCTGTTAGGTTAGTTTGATGATTTTGCTTTTCTTTTAATCTGCCGACTTCTTTCCTTGCATGGGCTCTGGGTCTAGCCTTGTGAGAAGCAGCTGATGATCTTTCCTTAACTACCTTTCCTGTGACCCTCACAATTATGGAGAGCACATTTCTATGTCCCACTCTAAAAATGCGAAACCCGCTGTGTTTAATCTCAAATGCCAGTTTACTTCTATGTGGTACAAACTGCAGTAGTTCAGTGTAGGAAATGTCCTTCAATAGAATTGTTTGTTAGTTTGTTTTTTGTTGCTGCTCTAAGATAGTTGTGCAGAGTTATGCAGATTTCTGAGTATTTTCTTCCTAGTCAAAACTTTTTGGATAGGTTTGCTTATTTTTAGTAAAATACACAAAGTCTATCTTGATTTAAAATAAAGAATGAGCTTAAAAATACTGAAAAAATATTTAAATGTGTGAGTATATTTGTACATATTAGCATTGACTATTACTTGAATGTGCACAATAGGAGGGGTCCAATAAAGCATAGAATAAAGGAGGGGTGAATTTGAGGGGAAGTCAGCTTTTATTTATATTGGAGTAAATGGTGCAGTGCCACTGATATTCACAGAATTATCCTTGAGTAATTCCAGTTTCACTCATGGTCATGTTCTGTGTTTTTCCTGGAGCTGCATGAATATTTTACACTGTGTCTAGTAGAGGAGGTCTGTTTAGACCTCTTAATGTGGTTAGAAGTAACAGATGTAACGTAATTCAGTATTTTTTTCTGATGGAGTACCGTGCACCAGAGTACTCCACAAAATAAGAAAGTTTTTCAAACTTGGTTTTGCAGTGGCAGTCTCTAAATTTTCACTTCCATTTATAAAAGCAGCAAACACTTGACAGGCAAGACCTTTTCTCAGCATGAGCTTCTACCCATCAATGAAGGCAATAAAATTCAAATCTAGTCATGCACACTTCAGAGCTTATCAGTTAGCTAGCTCTAGGGTATCCCTTACTGTGCTGACAGCTGGAATGTGATGCTCAGCACACCTCTGCTGATTTCAGGGACCTCTTTGGGGGACTAGAAGCAGCAGACCATAATCTGTGGATCTCATCTAGACTTGGGGGGTGGCGGCTAAAATTTGAGTTGTTCAGCAAATGCGCTCGCTTGGGAGGCTCATAGCTTTGGCAAGACTTAAATCAAGTAAGATGTCCGTAGGAAGTGGCAAAGCAGTGTCTTTCACCTTCTGTCAGATCCGGCCTGAAATTATGTCTGCCTTGATAATCCAAAGAGCCTATTTTTGCCTTAGTAGTGACCTCACGCTGCCAGAAGCGCTCTGAAGTGTGTGTGGTTCCATCAGGCTCTGCCTTGCAAAGCTACGCGTAATATTTATGTTACTGCACGATGAATACGTTGAAAATTTACAGCACGATAAATTTCCTCTCTATTTGAAGACTAACGTGTCAAAATCCCCTTCATGCTCTCGGTGTTTCTGCTTTGTAGATTTTAAATAGAGTGGCCATTAGGTCACTGAATTTCTTTCTCCTTTCTCTCAGTTGTCTTTATGTCTTTCTGTATTTTTTACAGGAATCAGAGATGAAGGAGATCTAGGTTCTGATGATCATCTTGACAACCTGTATATTTTGACAGGTAAATATGCCAAATTGATTTTGTAGAGAAGTCACTTAAGTTACTTGTGTCAGGTGGGTAAACCTACAGTTACAGCCTAGGACTTCAGCCCTGTGTCTTGCTGGATTATGCTAAGGTGTATTTCCTTAAACAGGTGGTCAAAAATTCTTGAGAAACCTGCTTGATCCCTCAAAAGAAAAGCGTTCCTCATCCTGCTTTGTAGTGTTGGAAGTGTTACGTAAGCGATCTCGGGACAGGAATCTGCAGCTTAGTTGTAGCCTGTAGTGAAGATAGGCTGGCAGGTCTTGTTAGCTTTTATCTTGTTAACTTTAACTCTCTTCCTCCTTCAGAATATACTTTAAATATGAACTACCGTGTAGACTGATGTTATAGTACTTCTTGTACTAGACGTATTAAACCCCCTATTTTTAAAATATTTTTTGGCATTACAAAATATATAGAAATTTTAAACTCAGAAATCAGAAAACTTGATGAAAAAGGACACTGATTTAAAATTAGATTTCCTTTGGTAAAGCTTGATGCTTCTGTATGATGTGAAACTTAAAACCTCTTTTTTTTTCCTGTGATAAGAAAAACTGAAGGTGCCTTTTCTTGCATTTTCTGCACCTGCTGCAGGTTTCTGTGTTAGTGCATATTATGACCACAGATCAAAGAGAAGATAGTGAGTCCTAACAGTTTCTTTGGATGAGGAGTGGAAGGAGGGAGAATATACAAAAAGTGTGTAAAATGGGTAAGATGGATGTAAAGTGCATGGTGACACAATGTAGGATAATTTGGAGCAGTAGTCTGTAGAAATGGAACGAGGAGGGAAGGATTAAAAAGATCCGTGTATATCAAAGGCTAGTGCAACAACAATTTCTAGTTTATCAGGCACTTATTTGGCTGTTTTCCTCTGTGGTAGTGCCACTGTCAAAAATAAATACTTACACCGATCAAAGGAGAAAGGTAATTGTACAGAAACAGGTGTGCAGATTGGGGTTTGAAATACTGCATTTCTCAATGTTTTGGGTTACAGAATCCCAGAATGTTAGGGGTTGGAAGGGACCTCTGGAGGTCATCTAGTCCAACCCTCCTGTAGGGCAGGTTTGCCTGGAATACGTTGCACAGGATGGCGTCCGGCCAGGTTTTGAATGTCTCCAGAGACAGAGATTCCACCGCCCCCTAGGCAGCCTATTCCAGTGCTCCACCATTCTCAAGGAAAGATGTTTCTCCTTGTGTATAGATGGAACTTCCTGTGTTCCAGTTTGTGCCTGTTCCTTCTCGTCCTGTCCCTGGGCACCACTGGAAAAAGCCTGGCCCCATCCTCCTGACACCTGCCCATTAAGTATTTATAAGCATTGATAGCATCACCCCTCAGTCTTCTCTTCTCTAGGCTAACCAGCCCCAGCTCTCTCAGCCTTTCCCCATGAGAGAGATGTTCTAGTCCCTTAAACATTTTTGCAGCCCTTTGTTTTGTTACCTCTCCAGAAGTTCCCTGTTCTTCCTGAGCAGGGGAAACCAGAACTGGACCCAGTACTCTAGATGTAGCCTCACTAGGGCAGAGTAGAGGGAGAGGATAACCTCCCTCAACCTGCTTGCTGTGCTATTCTTGATGCACCCCAGGATACCATTGACCTTCTTGGTCACGAGGGCACATAGGGAAATTTGGCTCATATGATTCGATCCAGTTAGGTTTTTTTCAGTGCTTTTATATTCAGTTTGCATATTGTGATTAGATTGTGATAATTTCCATTGCTGGAATCTCCAAAGTATGCTGTCATAAAATTATAAATGGTAATGAATTCACTTAATCAGGTCTTACAGGAGTACAACCAACATGAAATCTAGTCAATTAGAAATAAATCTGTTTAAAGTATTTCTGGTTCTCCCACAGGCTCGTTTTGGGACTTACATTACCTATGACTGAATTAGAGACCTACATAAAAATTACACTTTACAAAAGAATCACTGTAAGTGATAGAAGCAAATGCTGAAGTGTACCTGAATCTCTGTTGTGAGCTATAGATTGGACTGTTCGGTCAATGACGGGTTAAAATGTATTGTCCTCTTGAAAAACACAAGAAAGGAATATATATCTCATTGATGGGTAGGTTTAACAGCCAGTGCGCATGTGTATGGTTGAAAAAGCTTTAAATATGAAGGAAGTGGTGGAATCACCATCCCTGGAAGAGTTCAAGATACATGTAGATATGATGCTTGAGGCCACAGTTTAGTGGTGAGCATGGTAGTGTTGGGTGGATGGTTGGACTTGATGACCTCAGAAGTCTTTTCCAACCACGATGATTCTGTATGTTGTGACATCTAAATATGTGAGACCATATTGATCGCAAAATGTACGTTTACTTCTGTGCTGCTTTCCAGGAAGCTTTGGGGTTGTAGGACTAAGCCATGGGTTGCCGGTTAATTTTATGGTTTTATCTTAACCCTTGCTGCTCTGTTCAAAGTCAAAACGCAGATAGAAGTCAAAACACATTTTGCTGCTGACCTCAGGAGGACCAAGCTGTGCAGTACATCCAGTGTGGTTGCCAATGCTGTTTCTAAACTTAGTCCTTGCCTTACTCTTCCTGTAGTGTTAAGTTTTTGTAAATGGTTTGGTCATGGCTTTGTTATGTGCCTCAGTACGAGGGCAAAATGACCTTATCTCTGTCTGACCTGGAGGAGGCCATGGAGCATGCTTTTGTCACAGTTCCAGATGGCCCTCAACAGGGGGAACACGGCTGCCATCCCTTGGGATCAAGGCAGACTGGAGAAATGATCTGGCAGGAGCTGTGTAAAATTGAGCGAGGACAAATCCTAAATCCTGTACCTGTGAAGGCAGAGCTCCCGCAGCAGGGGCTGCACATGTGGGCTGGCTTGGGAGCAGCACTGATGACAGGAACGGCGGTGTCTATGTGGGCAGTGAGCTGGGCATAGGCCGGTGGTGTGCCTGGCAAAAACAGCAGTTAACGGCAACCTGGGCTGTCCTGGCAAGTTGCACAGCCACCCTATCAAGAAAAGTGATTATACCACTTGACTTGGCATTTGGTAAACTGCATCTTGAGTACTGTATCTGGTTTTGGACCACCCCCATTACAGAAAGGGTGTTGACAAACTGGAGCAGGTTCTGTAGAGGGCCACCAAGAGGGTGGAGGCTGGAATGCTTGTCCTACAAGGAGAGGGCCTCCAAGAGGGTGGGGGCTGGAATGCTTGTCCTACAAGGAGAGGCTGAGGGCCGGGGCTTGCTCAGCCTGGAGAAGAGACCGTATCAGGAAGCATCAGCCGGCCTAGACCTGCAGGAGGGTACTGAGATGACAGAGAGGTGACAGGGTGAGAGACAATTGTTGCAAGTTGAAGCATGAGAAGTTCAGACTGGGTATGAAGGAAATCTTTTTCCCTGTGAGGACAGCTGGGCAGAGATTGCTCGGAGAGGTTATGTAGTCTACACCCGTGGAGGTTTTCAAGACAGACCTGGATAAAGGCATGAGCAGCTCAGGCAGATCTCATTGGACCCTTTCTTCAGCAGGTGGTTGAACAAAAGACCTCCATAGACTCTTCTAACCCAAATGACTTGGTGATTCTCTGACTCTAAGGCACAACAAAGCTGATTTTTGTCTTGATTCCAGACAGAGTGGGATACGTCAAAAACAGGACTGTTGGTACTCTACAGTCTGTCCCTAAATTAAAAGCACTGTAAGCCGTTAACCCAGGGTAATTTAGCATGCTATTTATTTCTCATATTAAATTCCAAACTACACCTGGCATTTAAGTAATGAAATCTCAGAGTTAATTTTTTTCTGTATTTTCAAACATTAGTATTCTTTCTATTTTTTTTCCCCTGCTTCTGTGTAATAGTGATAAACGTGTATCTCGTTCTGTTCTTCCCTAAGAAGTGATCTTTTATTTCTTGAGCCATTTTCTAAAATTAGGCATTGGTAGTCAGTGAGAAAAACTGTTTCTTTTCATCGGTTTCGTTGTGACTGGATTGCCTAAATTTTGGTTGGATACACATTGGTGAAAATGAGTTGCTTGATCTTGACAATGAATTGAATCAAAATCTCAAAGGCCAAGAGAAGGATTTATTTCTCAGGTCTTGTACACAATCACTGTGTTACCTGGGTCATCTTGGCAGATCACTTAACCTTTCTGAGCCTGCAGATACTTTTCCCCAGACTGGTGTCAACGTCACCATCCATGTACGTAGTCCTAAAGAATGTTCTTAATTGCGCCATGAGCACAGGCTTGCTGGTGCAGGCTGGAGTGTAAGTTAAAGCCCAACATATGCTTACCTTTGGTTGGAAAATAATCAGACGAGGTACAGATATGGTCAGCAGAGTTCCTTTCTCAAAATTTCCTCTGAAAAACATCACATAAGTTTTTTGTTTGTTTTTTTTTTTACAAAGCCTGGAGACCATCTGTCACTGGGAAGCAGGGATATTTGCTACAGACATGCACAGATGGGCACAGAGATAGTGAGGATATGACACGTGGCTTTTCTTACGCTGGAGAATGGTTAAACTGAGGGCTGGTCACCTGCACTAGTTGTTCTTCAGTGCATGCATCCTTTCTGGGTCACCATTTGTTTCTTGCATCCCTCTTGATTAGGAAAAGAAATTAAGTAGGTGAAGCCCAGGTAGTTCCTTCTGCCTTTCTTCCTTCCTCTCTAGCTAAGTTGGTTTAGTGGTCCTAGCTGAGGACCTGAATAGCTCGTTCCTGCTCAGTTATTTAGAAGTTAAAGCAGCCACTGAACTAGATGTTTACTCGCCTACTTAATTGCCTCACCTATTGCCCATATATTTACTGATGTCAAAAAATAATGGCCAAAACTGAGGATCGTACAATCGTAGGTTAGAGTTGGAAGGGACTTTTAGAGGTTATCTAGTCCAAGCCCCCATACTGCGAGAAGGAACACCTATAACTAGATCAGGTTGCTCAGAGCCCCAAACAACCTGAACTGGAAGGGTTGCAGGGATGGAACATCTACCACCTCTCCGGGCAACCTGGGGCGATGTCTCACCACCCTCACTGAAAAATTTCCTCCTTATGTCTGGTCTAAATCTCCCTCTTTTAGTTTAAAACCATCACCCCTTGTCCTGTCACAACAGACCCTGCTAAAAAATCTGTCCCCATCTTTCTGATAGGCCCTTTAAGTACTGGAAGGCTACCATAATATCTGCCTGGGGTCTTCTCCAGGCTGAACAGCCCCAATGCCCTCAGCCTGTCCTCACAGCAGAGGGGTTCCAGTCCTTGGATAATTTTTGTGACCTCCTCTGGACCCTCTCCAACAGATTCGTGTCCTTGACTTGTATTTGTACAACTGCTTCTGATCTGAGATTTCTGGACCCTCATAGTAGTACTTCAGCTAAAACCTGACTAATGATGAAGCTGATCAATGGAGCTGGTCTCTACGTTTGATAGCTTGTAAACTGCAGTAGTTAAGCAGATCTATATGGAGAAAAAATTTCTGCTTTGTAGATTGCTATATTTCAAAGCTTGATTTCTTTGGGCTTTGGAACAAAACTCCTGCATTTTGGTGTCCTTTCTAGGGCACTGGAGTGGCATAGCTTGGCAGTCTCCAGCTGCTACAGCTGCTTTTTGGGGGGCCTGCCTCAGTTTGGCACTCTTGGAGAGTCTGAGGTCTGTGTCCCCAGATCTCACACAGCAGGCTGCTGAGACTTTGGGTACTCGATTTCCTCCACAGACTTCAAAGGCTGTTTCCTGCTGAGTTCACATAAAAATGAATTTATTGAAACTAAACAAGAAAAAAACCACCCAAAACCCAACATGCCCCCCCAGGATTGAATTTTTTTTCAGCCAGCTTTCAGACAAAACTATCTCATTATTTTATAAGAGGAGTAAAGCTTCAAATAAAGATTTGCTATTTTAACTGGCATATTATTTCTTTGATTAATGCAAAAAGAGAGTATTATTGGCAACACAGCAAAAAAATTAAAATAACATAGTAGTCCCTATAAGGAAAAAAATTCAGGTTAAACTTTTTAGCAGGCTCTAAATGCTAACCCAAATGTAAGAAGAAGGAATCTGCTTTATCTACTCTTGGGAACTGATCTGATCTACATAACAAGAGAGCAGCAGTGCTTCTCTGTTAACATTTAATTATGTTTGTGTTTGAAATATTGCAAAAATGTTTTCTGTATGGATAAAGAGCAAAAACATTGACAAGCATGAAATGCGAATTAACAAGCAACTAAGCTCCATTTTCCTGAGGTAAATATGTTTAACAAGCTTTGAAATTTTTTTCAAATTCTTATTGTAAATATTTTTTAATTCTCTTGTGTCCTTTCCCTTCCAACATATTACAATCTTTTTGATATTTACATAGCCAAGTGCAAGCAGAGGCTGGAAAAAGGGTGGAAAGAAAATTCCTCGCCCTATACGCTTCTGTCCTGTAGGGAAAATTTTTGGCGAACCAAAATGATCATTATATCCATCTTTTGTAAACAGATAACGACTTCTTAATGTTGAAGTGGTGTAATGCTTCCACATTGCTTAGAGAGCAATTAATAGCTAGTTACTCAAATTGTACCATTCTCATTTTAGATAACTGAAGGGGATAACTGATGGAGTTTGCAGGTTGGAAATCTCCAGTTACTATATTGAATCACAGACTGGTTTGAGTTGGAAGGGACCTTGAATGGCCATCTAGTCCAACCCCCTGCAGTGAGCAGGGACATCTGCAACTAGAGCAGGTTGCTCAGAGCCCTGTCCAACCTGACCTGGAATGGTTCCAGGGATGGGGCATCTCCAACCTCGCTGGGCAACCTGGGACAGTGTCTCCCCACTCTGTGTAAAACATTTCTTCCCTGTATCTAGTCTAAAACTCCCTCTCCTAGTTCAAAACCATCACCCCTCGTCCTGTCACAACAGACCCTGCTAAAAATTCTGCCTCAATCTGATAGGCCTTTTAAGTACCGGAAGGCTGCAATAAGGTCTGCCTGCAGTCTTTGCTTCTTCAGGCTTAACAACCCCAACTCTCTCAGCCTGTCCTCATTTGAGAACCGTTCCAGCCCTCAGATCATTTTTTGTGGGCTCTTCTGGACTTCTTACGCAAGTATGTGTCTCGGCAGTACTTATAATCTGAACTTTGGACTGGGGACAGTCAGTACAATACTTGAGTCTGCAGCGCGTTTTCCTGGTTTGATAACTGAAAAGTTGTCATAGTCTGAAGAAATGCCTTATTGTATCCAGAACTGGATAAACTTCGGTGTTTCACGTTGGCTTTTCATACGTTACCCTGGCTGTTGGTTTGCTCGTAAACACAACGTGCAAGGGTCAGGTCTTGTTGGAGCTCTTCCTAAAGTAGTTCTGTTGGCTGTGGTGGGATTACATACATGATTGATTCCTTGGTCAAGATATGACCTTGCTTAAAAATGATCTCAGAAGGTTACTCTCTGTATTTTTGCACCTAGCAAGATCAACAATACAAAGATTACATGACTTGCGGTATTTAGTTGAATTTAGGAGTCCAAGAAGACACATCTCAGATTTGGGATGCTGGTGAGCTTGGTATCTGGGATAACATTCTTGGTGAATTTTCTTTAAAAGGTTTGGGTTTTTCATCCTATTTGAATTAGTTATGTCATTGTTACTTATTTAGCTTCTTTTGCTTAGTATCTTTTTGAAGTGGTTTAGAATTCTGGATTAATACATCCTGTAGAGATGGATATCCAAATTCAAAGTTGTTTTTACAAGTATGTGTATGTAATTGCTGTGGGATCTAGTATTTAACACTTCAAATTGCATTATGATTTTTTCCTGAGTAAATTATTGTCTCTGTTGCAAGCAATATTTAAATAATGACTTTACGAGTATTGTAGTTTGTTAATCTGTCTGTTGGAAAACAGAAGTTCTAATACATGTACAGAGCTAGAGGCCGTATTAAAAACAGCTATAGGAATGAACAGAGTCCAGAAGCTACCTGACTTGGGGAGCTGGCTGTAATTCCCTCTCTGGAAGAATGACCTTTAAATAAAGTTCAGACAGAATTGCATTGGAAACCTTGCAGGTGCTAACAAAAGGCACTTAAAATATTATATTGCCAGTGGGAGTTGGCCTTTACTGTAAACTTCTTCACTGTTTAAAACCATTACCGTCACTGTGGTTATAAATACTTGCTTTTCCCCTAGTAATATGTTTGAATTTTTAAAAATTTTTTTTAAAAGCTTTTTAACCATTTTAACCAACCTGGCTGCGCTGCTCTGTGCTGCATCTTTACACATTGTTCCTCTTCTAGCAGGTTCTGAAATGCTACTTTAAATGTTTTTCTCCTTTCTTATGTTGAACTTTACTTCAAAAGTTTTTAAGCTTTTTCTACTTTTGTTTCTCTGCCTATCTTTCAGCCTTGCTCATGCAATACAATTAGTTGCTTATCTCCTGTATTCTTTGGACCTATCCTGCCCCAAAATATCTCTTTCCATCTGCCTGATTGAACTTCAGCCTTTCAATGAAGTGACCAGCTGAAGAGTTTATAAGAGAAATAAATACCAAGTAGAACAAAGAATTTTGGCATCCAAAGCTACTTGGAAACTAAAGAAACCTTTTGGGAACTGCCTTGTATTTACAGAAATAGTTTGCGTGTGTAGGTTTTGTAAGTGCACAGGAGCGCTAAAGGTGAAGTACATCTGTTTAAAAAAAAAAAAAAAAGGAGAAAAATTTGCATTCTTACAGTCTGATCTTAAGACCCACTTTAATGATATGATGTTGGTATTTAAGACTCTAAATACCAGAAGTTAATGGGGCTTAGCCTCTTCTTGGCAAGTCTGTGCTGTGCAAATATACATGAACAAGGGATAACAAGTTGGCTCAGAAATAAGGAGCAGGTTCAACAATGACATCACTCAGTTTTCTTTTTTTCTTAAAAAAAAGGGGGGGTGGGGTTGAGGGGGAAATGTGTCACTATTGAGTCCTTTTGAAAAACAATTCTGTCACTTGTGCGGATCACCTAGGAAAGAAACCAAGGACTGCATAAACTGCCCTCAAAGAAGGCTGTAAGAAGAATCTTCTGGTGGTGATGGTGAGAAGGGGCTATAATCATTGATTTTCAGTACTGCTTTTCAATCAGTGTTTTAAGTTTTGAAGTAAGAGATTCCATAGTGGGAAACAGCAGTTTCAGAGAAGAGTAAAGGAGGAATTTTGCTTGGCATTCTGATGTGTTATTACTTATGCTTCAGCACACATGTTCTAAAATATTTATTTGGGTGTTTCAGTTATTTAACAGAGAGATCAAAAATGCGTTACCAGACGGTGTGACCAAAATGAATTGAAATGAAGGACTGGTGTACAGGGAGTAAACCCTTAATTGTGGGGTTTATGAACAGCAAAATGATGTGTGATTAAATTTGTTTAGGTAATTACAGTGGAGGGGGATTTTCTTGAGTAACGTGCAAGGGATTTGGTTTTCTAGCATTTCCTCCCATAGAGTGGAAGTGCTTTAGAGAAGATTCAAGAATCAGTTGCCCGATTTTAGAGGCAGATCCAGGGAGATGCAGAAGAACAGATAACTTTCTTAGAGCCTTCTTACACGTCGTCATTATTTTGCAGTCTCTGAAACTACATCTATACTTCTAAATAAAATCAGACCAGGAGGTGTTTCCTGGCCCTGAAGCCACGTGGCATGACCTTGCTGGCTTTTGGATACCTTCTGAGCTCCTGAGCCTTAAGAAAGTATTCTTTTGTGATTTAGCCATTCTAAGTCAGTGTCTTCAATAGCAGACGGGCTGTGTTGCAGTGCAGCAGGGAGACATTTCATGAAATCCAGCTGTCGAGGGTCGAGGCTGGGCTGACCACCAACCCAATGACAACTGCTTCCCCCTTACCCCCCTCGCCCTCCCCCACAGGAAGGGAAAGGGGATAAGGGAGAGACAGAGAGACTTGTGGATTGGAAACTAAAACTAAAACTACTTTAATAATAACAATAATGTTAAATGAAATATATACAAATATGCACAGAACCCAATACCGAACCCAAACCCCCCTCGATGGTAACTACGTCACCACTGATACTGTGGCAGTAGGCCTCAGCAACAGATGAGTCCGGCTCAGGGGGCTGGATCCTGGTACTGGATGCAGGAACTTAGGGATCACCGAAGCACAGGAAAACAATCCAGCAATCCAGGAGTCAGGAAAGGGAAATCTCACAAGGGAAATCAGGAATCAGAATCCCCCAAGAGAAATCCAACAAGGAAAGATCAAAGAAGGATCCGACAAAGAAAAAAAAAAATCATCCAAGGAAAAATCAAATCTAAATCAAGGAAAAATCAAATCAAAATCTAGCCTGGGGGAACTGACCCCCCAGCTTATATATCGAATATGACGTATATGGGATGGAATACTTTAGTTGGTCAGTTTAGGGTCATCTGCCCTGTCTGCTCCTCCCTGAAGGTGCAGCCTTTACCCTGCACCCCCCAACAGGAGACACAAGATTTAGCAGTGACCTTGCTCTGCATACCAATCCCTGGCAGTAAATCTAAACATTAGGCCTTATCACTGCTAGAAGCTGGCAGTGTCTGTAAAAACATGCTGCTAGTTTCAGAAAGTGCAGTTTCTTAGAGGAGCTTCAGCTAAAAAGTAAAATTACTGAACAGAATTAGTTCTGTTTTAACCCAAACCAGGACACCAGCAAAGATCAGAAAGTGCTGAGCCTGCTAGCACCTCATTTGAATGTCCTGTATGTGAGGGGTGTTGCCTGGCACTGACTAAGGGAGCACATGTGGGGACCCGCTGAGGGAATCAGAATAGTTTGGGTTGGAAGGGACCTTTCAGGGTCATCCAGTGCAACTCCCCTGCAGTGAGGAGGGACATCTGCAACTAGAGCAGGTTGCTGAGAGCCCTGTCCAACCTGACCTCTAGGGCTGAGGCATCTACCCCCTCTTTGGACAACCTGTTCCAGTGCTTCATTTTGCTGCCCTGGCCACTGTTTTTCCTAGCAGGATGAAGATATCGTTGGGAACTGTGCTGTCTGTTTTTGGAGAAGGCCGTGGGACTGGAGCCTGTCCAGCACAGCTTCATGTGGTGTCAGCATCAAGCAGCCTCCTCTCTGGTGGGCCTCAAAGAACAGAGGGAGCTCCAAGTGCCTCATCTCTCCTGAGGCTTTGCTGTGGGCTGGTTGGCAATCTCTTTGTGCATGTTCTGTTTTTCTTCTTCTAGATACATTCTTTTATGTTTTGCATTTACTTGGGTGAATTTTGTCTCTGTGGCTTTCAATACGCTTGTCCTGTTTGGAGTTATTTTGGTACTAATAATCAACAGATTTTGATCGCAGTTAATCAGATGGCCACACTTACGTGGATTCCTTTCCCTTCACTTAGGCAGTGGAGTCTCAGATTCATTTTCTGCTGGCAGGCATTAACACTGCCTTTCGAAAAAGCGATTCTGCCGTTTTTGTGCCCTGTCTCGTTTCTTCTGGCCCTCTGCCGTCTTCCTCCTGCTGCTTGTGCAAACATTTTGTAATGATCCGGTTCAGAGACATGATGGATGCTGAAGCTAACCTATGGGGGAGAAAAAAAGAAAAAGAAAAAGCTGGTGTAATAACCTGTATTGATGCTTTGTTCTGCTTCACTGTTGGTGTTAGTATGGAAGCTGAAGCAGCCTGGGGGCAAGAGTGGAATGGTCTGTGGTGCACTGGTGGGATCACTTCTTCAGGAGGCTATGCTGGTTTTTTCCACCTTTAAAGTGAGAATGCAACGTGGAGACTGAACCCAGAAAATTGCCCATCAGAGTTGGTCTTCAATTCAGATTTTCTTCTACGTAACCTTTTTTGCAGAACTGTGGAGAGGGGTGAAATGGATGCTGCTGTGGAATTGTGCCCTCCATCTTCAGTTCCACCTGAAATGCATTTTTCTTTCAATATTAGTATACAAATTAAAAAAAGCAATGCTTGGTCTTCTCCAGCAGTTTCATGTCGCAACTTGGTAAGCTGGTTCTTGAACAGATAGAGATAATCTCAAGTAAAGCCAGAGAATCCAAGTGTTAGGAGCTCTGGCAGGTTTTACACAGATGGAAATCCCTTTTCTGAATAGTTTTCTTCAGAGTTAATTATTAAATACCTCTTTCTAGCAGTTGCTCTTATTCTAACAGCAAGCTTTTCTGACAGACTGGTTAATGGTATTACTCAACCCCTAATAATGCTGACTCTGTGTCTGAGATATTCCCACAAGTACTTTTTTATCTTGCTTGACAATAGGAGTCTAGAGGACTTCTCCCTGCAGGCAACAGGACTGTTACTGTGCAAATGAATGTTTATATAAAAATAGGTTGTTCTTACTGTGACTAGGAGCTGGTGACCCTTGAGTTTGAAACCTTGCTCTGAGATCTAGCCTTGTTGGCCCTGGACAAGACATCTATGTTTAATGAAGTTACCCTCTCCAATGTGTGTCTGTATTGCTTATATTTTAAACCCTTTAGTAAATTATATTTTTAAACTGTCTAGTAAATTATGTTGTAAACAGTTTAGTAGATAGCTTCAAATATTTTAGTCAAAAATTAATTTAAATGCATATACTTAATAAATTCTTTTCATATCATACTTCACCATAAGGCTCCAAACAATGGATCAGTCTGTCACTGCTGTTGTTTTTTCCCTGCTGTGTACACTCACACACTCACTGGAGCACACAATTTGGGCGAAGAGTGAGTGAGCTCTGGGAGCTGAATTTCTTGCCTGTTGAAAATCTGTTCACCATTTAATCTAGTCTAATGCAGTCTTAGCCTTTTTTTTCTTTTCTTTTTTGTTTTGTTACAGAAAAAAAGCAGTTAGATGGTCATGCTGCTTGCTTTTTTTTTTTTTGAAAAAAAAAAATAGGCTGTTTTAAACTCTCTTTAATGGTGAGGTAGTAACAAGTAACAGGATAAGAAATTTCTGCAGATTTCCTGTAAGTTGCTTGCTGGATAGAGTAAAAAGTGTCTAAAGCCAGCATCTCTGAGGAGAAAACAGCAATCTGAGCTCAACTTATTTCATCTTATAGTCATCATTTGGCTGTTGGACTCGATGATCTTTGGGGTCTTTTCCAGTGATAATGATTCTATGAGTCTATCTGGCATGTTGGCCTGAGAAGCATAAACTGGTGATAGCCAAAGAGGCAGAGTAACCATCCCAGTGCTCCCATGGAGCATGTAGCCATCCTTTGATTCTTTCTATCTGTTTTATGGCCTTCCTGTGTCAGAAGTGATGTTTAACCAGCTGGAGCTCACGCTTGCTTTATTCAGCTAGTGGTTTAGGAGATGTATAGGGGCCAGAGCAGGAGAATGCCCAGGGGTGGGACAGGTGGGATGCTCAAGGGACAGGAGTTGGAAATGCAGATGAGTATGTGAGGTGGAGCAAAGACTGTCGTGCTGGTAGTTTGGATTGCTAATTTACTTCCAAGATCTCTTTTTGTTGTTTGCAGAGAAACTTTTTTTCACTTGGCACGTCCCTGTACCAAAAGCAGCCACTGACGTGTGGTATCGTTATAAAATACGATCAGCTTAGCTAGAGGATGCACGGATCTGTTGTGATTTTAAGAAATGGAAGGAAGACATCCCAGACAATCTTTGTCAGCGAAAACTAATCTGTGTTTTAGCTATATAAACATCCTTTTGAATCTGTGGGTTCCCAGCTGGGAATTAGGAACCTGGGATGCTATATTTTCTTCTAGTCTACAAGCCCAGATAAACCAGGTAGCCTGCCTTCCTTTTCCTCAGGTAATAGTTGTGGTTGTGGAAAAGGCTTTGGAGTATCCCTTGGCAAAACTGAAACAGTTACTAAAAGATAACAACTTCCTCATGGGGGTTACGATAGTGAGCATTTCGGGATAACAAATGGTGATAACTTCCATTTCGACATCACTTAAGAACCAAACAGTGGAAGTGCCCTAAGGTGCCTGTAGAATTAGGGAGACGGGCTTGACCTCTGCTCCCTGGCAGGATCTGCCCTACCCTGGACCTCTACAAATATAGTTTCTCCAGTGCTTAGATGGTCATGTGTAAAAAGAGGTGTTTAAACTCTCCTTCTCCATAGTGCTGGAAGGTCTTAGATTCTGATCTTTTGATCACTGTAGGGACAGTCTTTCATTATCCTTTCCATAATAATTTGTGCATTTTTAATTTTTACTTTATTTTTATTCCAGAAAATGACTCATGCCTTATTGGTACATCTCAAGGAGTTCTTTGTCCCACTCTTGGTTAAACTTAAGTGCTTGATACATGGGAGTTGGTTCTTCAGGTGGTGATTTCTGTTTACTGTCACATAATGAGATATTTCTGGATAGTTTTTGCATGAAGATCCACTTGCCAAAACCTTGGGAGGTCTGTCTTTTCCCAAATTCAGCTCTTTATTTGTATGCTACAGCATTGCAGTTTACTGCTTTCTCTCTTGAATCCATTGCCCTGGAATATGTTGTGCTTTGAAATGGCTTTAGGAAGGGACAAACAACGTTATGGTCTTAATGTCTTTTTCCTCTCACTCTGTACCTGTACCTTTCGTCTTCTTAAGTACTGTGTATTGACCTACTCTATTTTGGATTCATGTGATTTAATGTTGGCAGATAAATAAAGTAGTCATTGAAATATTTATGCTTTTTATTGACTTAAGGTGCTTTGGAGAGAAGCGTTAATTTCCAGTTCAGTGAAGCAGTAAGATAATGTCCCTGCAGAGTTTTCTTTTGTAAATAGAGCCTTGCACTAAGCTGCTGTGAACTGGCATGCTTTTAGATTTTTTTTAATGCACTGGTTTTGCCTTCGTTAGTAATTATAGCTGAGGGTAATAACACTGCAATTGTCGTTCATTGGAAGTAACAGTAAGACTGATGATGTGGTTATGTGATGTACTTTGGAAACGCTTGCCCTTGTCCCCAAGCTTTAGGTCTGCCTGGCCTCTGCCCGTGTTCTGGGAACACTGGCTCCAACATGTAGTCATCTTAAAATGCTGAATGAGAGCAGTAGCCTCTTCTACTTGCTTTGTAACCGTTGAGGTAGAAATGACCAGACAATGAGGAGGAATGAGTAATCTGGTTGCGATATTTAGTTGGCTTGAACTAAATCATGAAACACCATATGCTCACGGAATCACTAAGGTTGGAAAAGACCTCTAAGATCATCAAGTCCGACCATCTACCCAATGCTACCATGGTCACCACTAAACCATGTCCCCAAGCACCACGTCTAACATGTTTTCTTTGAATGTTTCCAGGGATGGTGATTCTGCCACCTCCCTGGGCAGCCTGGGCCAATGCCTGATAACCCTCTTGGTGGAGAAATTCTCCCTAATAGCTAATCTGAACCTCCACTGATGCAGCTTGAGGCCATTTCCTCTTCTCCCATCACTTGTTACTTGGGAGATGAGACTGAGTCTCATCTCACTACCACCTCCTTTCAGGTAGTTGAGAAGAGGGCTTCAAAGCCCAGATCTAATTCTTGACTAAAGTTTACAGCGGTGCTATTTAGCAGAGAAGCTGGTAATTATTCTGGGTTTTTTTGGATCCTTTGGTAGGTTGGGCATACCTGGGAAGAAAGGTTATCTTCTCTTTTATTTCTCTTTCTCCCTTCTCCTGTCCTTCTTCATCTTCTGTCGTAAGTTGGTAGCCAGATTTATTTCCATTATGCTCTGCCTACCCACCTAAACTACAGAAGGAAATAAAAGGAGGGTAAAACGTGAACCATAATTGTTAAATGCACGTTGCTTCCAGGAAAACAAAACTTACAGCTGATTACTTTTTAAGAGTTTAACTATAGCTTATTTTTTCTCTTTTGTATTTTCAGGGTAAAAAACTTGAGCATGCCTCGTAGCCCAACATCGAGTGAAGATGAAATGGCACAGAGCTTTTCTGACTGTTCTGTCGAATCTGAAACGGACAGCTCCAAAGAAGAAACCATTTATGACACAATTATAGCAACTGCAGAAAATCCAAGCAGCAGAATGGAAGACAATCAGAGCAACACATTGGTGATTCGAATTGTAATACCTGATCTGCAGCAAACGGTAAGGCATATTGCATTATGATTGAAAAAGAAAAAGAGAAAAAGGAAAATAAAATTACTAGTTTTACTGGCTTAAATCTGCAGTAGGTCTGTTCTATTTTCTTACTTTTCTGGACATTTTACAGGCAAAATTTTGATTGTGTTTTCTTTTAATGTCTACATTTTGTCCACCACTGGTATATCTGATTGCCTCAACTAAAGGCACCATCCCATCCAAGACAGCATATTTATTATATTAACTTGATGAAAGCTGTGGTCATAAAGCAAAATAGCCATCTGATCTGCATTCAGAGGCATTTGGACAGAAGAAAGACAATTGAGAATCTAAAAAGCTCATCAGAAGATGAGGATTGAACCCAAAGCCCACATTGTCTCTGCGAAAGCCTTATCCATATATAACCCCACTGTCTTTGATTTCTTTTTTCATGAGATAGTTTGTGATTGACACTAGACTGGGGTCTAGCAGAAGATCGTCAAATTCTGTCTTCACCATATTCATTGCCTTTCTCTGTCGTCCTCCTACAAAAAGATATCCTTATTAGATAGGTGGTGGCTTTGAGAGCATAAAGATGAGGGAAGAGAAGCACAAATAAATCTTTCCTTCCTCCTTTGCTGCTATGCCTTTACTACACAGTGTTGTTTCTCAGACTTGCACCTGAAGATATCAACACAGTGCTTAGTTTGGAAGAAGAATAAAGTATGGCATGAAACCGTTCCACAGCTTTTACAGTGACACAAAATCACCATTTTATTCTCTCCTACCTCCTCACTGCTTATAGTGGATGCACATCAGAGAAGAAGATAAAATGAGCCTGATTTTTCTAGAGGAGTCGTTTGCAAGGTGACTTGAGGACCTATAGCTGTATCTCACCTTCTTAAGCCTATTGGATGAGAATAGGGACCTTTCAACAAAGGATTTAATCTATCACGTCTTAAAGAATTAAACAGACTTAATTTCTTAAAAAATGTCCAATTAGTTGGCTACGTGAGAATAAAAGTTATTTTTTTTCATTAACAAAAAATCTTGGATATTCCTTATGTATTCAAAATCTACTGTCCAAATTTCTCACTCTTTCTCGTAAGGAACTAATGAATTGTGTTCCTCTCATGGTTGATGGAATGTGTAAAATTTTAATGTTGGGAGCATAAATTTGGAAAAGCTTGCTGTTGTAACTTTGTCAGTTGATGAATCGTTGTCCTCTACAAGTGCTTCGAAAGGAATAACAATCTCATTCTGGAGAAGGTCTTGGGAGTTACTTGGTGATTTTGTCTAGAACCACAGCTTGTCCAAGTTTGTCATTAATTATCTGGATTACTCTGGACCTCTGTGAATGCTATTGTCAGGAATTTCTGTTGATGGTAGGCGTCAGACTTACTTCAAAGATGATTATATAACCACATCATTTTTATGAATGTGTGCCACATAAATCTGTGCTGACATTTAAGATCTACATCATACTGTGCTGTCATTGAAGATCTGTTTCAGATGAAATTATTCCTTTCTTTTTAATTAAGTTCATTTTTAGAATGATGGAGATGGCCTGTCTACATGCTGACAGGGAAGAGCTGTTTTGAAAGGGTGGCCTCAGGTGTGGTTGTAGAGCTCTTTTTCTGAAGCCTGGCCTATACAGTGCTGCAGAAACTTGGAGAAACCTGTGTTGGAGTTGGGAGCATGACCTCTTAAGTTCTTGTACTTAAATCTTTAAGATGAGGATTGCTGCTGGAATTACAGTACCACTCCACCAGTTTACATGGTTTGAGGATGAACCTCTATGCAGTGGTGTGGGACCTGAGCTGGACAGGAAGGCTTCAGAGGGCAGAGGAGGACTGAGTCTGCTGTGAGCCATGTGTGGGTTTATTATTGAATCTTGGCTGAAGCAGTCATCACCTTGGATCTTTCATTTCAGTATTGATTGAAATATGAAAATCCACTGTTGTACATCTTAAATTTAAAGGAATTTTGCCTGCAGTGAAGTTCTCTGTCAAGACAAGCTCTGACTGGACATGTTCAGGATTTTATTGATAATCCTACCAGCTTGCCGGACCTTTGACTGTATTCGGTGCTCAGCGAATAGATCCAATAAAATGGAAAGACTAGCATTACTTGCTAGGTTTGCTCTGCTAAAAACAGAGAGATGTTAGCCTCCTGAAACCCATTTATTTCATTACTCCATTTTTTAGGCCAATACTAAGTTATTCATTGACACAGTTATCAAAAAAAAAATCATTTTGTGCAGGAAATGAAATAAACCAAAAAGTATTTTTGAGTTTGTGTTTCATTTGTTCATTTTTATTGCTTTACTTTTGGCGCTTTTTTTTCATTTTCAATAAACTCTTAATGAAAAGTAACTCAATCATATAAAACAATTTTCTGTAGCAGATGATTTAATTTATCGGTGCACAAGCTCTTGGACAGAAAAGTGGTATCTGAATTCAGGTTTGCAAGGAGGTTCAGGCTTCACCTATCTGAGTCTGAGAAATTTTGGTAGGAAGCTGTTGTTTGTTTATTTATTTGGTCTTTTACATCATTCATGTTAATTAATTGTCAATTACTAATGGTATCAACATTTATTAAAATAAGTGCATTTTTTGTTTCATTAATTACATTTTTTGAAACAATTTTCTCTTGGCAGAAATGCATTAGATTTAACCCAGAAGCTTCTGTGTGGATTGCAAAGCAACGAATTTTGTGCACTTTGAATCAGAGTTTGAAAGATGTTCTGAATTATGGACTGTTCCAGCCTGCAAGCAATGGTAGAGACGGGAAGTTTTTGGATGAGGAGAGATTTCTTAGGGAATACCCTCAGCCGGTGAATAAAGGAGTTCCTTCACTAGAGGTATTTTGGGATCTAATATCTGAAACATTTGTATTCTGATACAACTTATACAGTAATCTATACTTGAGGTTTCTACATACGCCTGAATTGCATTTGGGAAGTAGCGATCAGCAAGTCTGAACTTGAACCCTTGCTCATGGAAGTGCTGGCGTTCGCTTGCTTGGCGAAGCTGTTATTCCAAAAAGGCTGCAAAGAATCATCCCCTCTAGAAGATTTGCTTTTGAAATTTTCCTCTGCTGAGGACACAGGGATATCTATCTTGCTCTGTGAATCAGTATAGAAATGTTAGGTTCTGGATTAAGCTTTTAGGCCTCTGATTAGGTTTGCAATAGTAGGGTAGCAGTTGCAGAATAAACAGCCTCTGCCTTCTCCCCCAAATAAGAACTTTCTATCTCGGTGAAGCCTTTTTTGTTTATTTGGTCATTTCCCTCCCCTGCCCCCCATGTAGTTCCCTCTGTGCCCTCCTTTGGAGCGCACAGTTTTCCTCTGTCTGTCTCCTGGGAAAGCAGTAAGGGAAAAGAGGGTACATAGAGTCACATATAAGACACTGGATTTTCCCCCCTCCCTGTTGTTCATGCAGAGGCTGTGCAGCTGGGGGATAAACTGGGCAAATATGGAACAGAGCCAGATCCCCCTGAAACACAGTATAGCAAGAAACTGGGGCATGAAACTTGGATTTAATTAATTTTGGTATTGCTTGTATGGTGCTACATCAACCACTAATAATCTGCAGTTAATGGACTTACTCCGCTGTAACACAAATACAAGAGAAAAAGAAACAGGGTTCAGAGAGGATTTCAAGTCCAGGCTTTTCTAGCAGTTGATTTCAGAGGTTCAATCACTGATGCCCATATTGTAGCCATAAGAAAAATCTCAGATCTGCTTTATTGTTTTCAGTCATGTTGTCTCAGGAGTGTGCAAAGTGGTTATCAAACTTCGCACTGCAGCTAAAGGATTGCAAATCAGGACTTAAAAGTGGTCTTGTGAGAAGCTGGTGCTAAAGCCTCGTTCAATACAGTCGTCTGGTCCAGCAGATGTGCTTCATTCTGTGAATTCTGTGTAGTACTGTTGGATGACAGGAAATTATAACTATGTAAATCCCATTATTTTTGCCATAGATCTTCCTACTTTGGTCACAGGGTAGCAAACTGTTTAGGGGAAGATGTGAGTGACTTTCAGCCAATAAAAGCAGCAACCCTCTGAACCTCACCCACAGGAGCAGTCCTGTTAAACTAAGAGGAACTATTCCCATATGTAATTTCTACCTGTGTTGATTAAGGGATTTTTTTAGGTATCCTTATTTATTTATTTTAATTTTAAAAATGCTTAGCTGATGCATTGAAATATGTTTTGGGTTGTTTTTTTGGTTGATTTTACATGCCTTCCCACTTCTTGTTTCTGCGTAAGACTATAGATGAAAGTGCACAGGTACCCTTAGGGAAAAGCTTTTTTCACTGTAATTCTTGTTTATGTATGTAGATTCTAGAGGCTGATCTCATTTCCCATACACCTCCACTGTTCTCAGTACATTTATACAAGATATGAATTTTGCTTATGTGAACTGCAAAACCATGATGCCACTATGTTAGGCTGAATTATGATTATTAGTGAATACTCAAAATGAAATACTAAGCATGTTTTTTGAATTTTGCTTAAATCTACATCATTATGCATAATACTTTTTGGTAAGGTCAACAAATTATGAGTTCTGAAGCAAAATAAGACACTTAAAATTTACTTTTTTTTCCTTCCTTAGTTTCGGTATAAGAAAAGAGTGTATAAACAGTTCAATCTCGATGAGAAGCAGCTGGCCAAACTTCATACGAAGGTATGCTGCATTTAGTGGAAAAGTTGGCAATTACCTACTTAGCAAAGTAAAGCGTTTGAGAAAATGGAGATAAGTAGGAGTTCATTACTACCTGGGCCGGTTGCTGAACCACAAACAGGATGTGCTGCCAGCACCAACAGGGATGTGTGAATTGTGGTCTGGAAATTTCTTTCGCAGTAAAATTCCTGTGTTTGACTCTTCCATGTGTATACTAGTACTTTTAAATTAACCTTTGTAAATGCAATATCTTTAGACTCATTTGAAGGTGAAAATAATAGGAGGAGGCTCTTCTCCCAGGCAAAAAGTGATACGACAAGAGGAAATGGTTGCATCATGGGAGGTTTAGATTAGATATTAGGAAAAATTGCTTCACCAGGAGGGTTATCAGGCATTGGAACAAGCTGCCCAGGGAGGTGGTGGAATCACCATCCCTGGAAGAGTTCCAAAAACATATGGATATGGTGCTTTTGGGGACATGGTTTAGTGGTGAGCATGGTAGTGTTAGGTGGACGCTTGGACTTGGTGAACTCAAAGGTCTTTTCCAACCATAATGATTCTGTGATTCTGTAATGATCACCATACACCATCCTGATTTCTTACTGAATGAGTATTTCACTCATTTCTTCCTTAAAACAATAAACCCCAGAAATCCACTCTTGCTGCTGTGAGGTTTATGCTCTCCATATAAAAAGTCAGGTTCCTCAGGAATGTGAATGAGCTACTGTTCAATGATGTCAGTAGATGTTGACATCAATTGACAGAATATTTCACTTGTAGTCAAAATTTTCTATTTAAAATTAGAGGATGGTTCATTTGTCACTCTTTGTTTCAGGCTAATTTAAGAAAATTTATGGATCATGTCCACCATCTTTCAGTGGGAAAAATCACAAAGATGTTGGATCGAGGACTGGACCCAAACTATCACGACCTAGAAAGTGGAGGTCAGAACAATAAAACTAGCAGCATACATAAAGTAGAACCTTGAGTTTGCGCAACCTAAATTCATCAACAGGCTGAATGTCACACTTTCTTTGTTGACTTCATAGTTCTAGGCTAATGTAATATGTATAGTTTTGCTATCCAAAAGAGAAAACTAATAATTTATTATTTTCTTTGAGCAGCATTTTTAATTTAACACTTTTAAAGCAAATGTTCTTTATTTTATTAGTTTGCTCATCTTTTTTTCAAGTATGTGCTCTTCTCTTCCTTAGAAACACCCCTGACTTTGGCAGTTCAGCTTGACAATACAGTAGAAGTGATAAAAGCTCTGAAAAACGGAGGAGCACATTTAGACTTCAGAGCTAAAGATGGAATGACAGCTCTGCACAAAGCAGCCAGAGCCAAGAACCCAGTTACCCTCAAGGTAAAATTGTTTTGGTAGCAAATTATGCATTATTTTATAGAACAAAATATGTTAAGGAGAATGTTTTCAGCTAATTACTGTATTATCTTCCACGGATCCTTTAATATGGACTTGTTCCAGTGCATTCTTATGGCTTTCAAACATTAGGATTTGCTAATTTTTCTTTCTTTGAAGAAAAGGCCTTTTCATTTCTGATTTATTTGTTTGTTGTTTTTTTTTTTTTTAGTAGGAAGAAAGCTGTGAAATTTGACCTTCTTCATTGATACACTGGGAAAGATCTAAGGAAATAGCAGTAGCGTTGTTGTTTCTCCTTGAAAGCAAATGCCAGTGGCAAGGGTTACATATTACATCTTAAACAGTCTCTTCTATTTTCTTTTGTATTCTAACGGGTATTCTTAAATCACCTTGATAGTATAGATTCAGTGTTATTTTTATAGCTTTTGCTCACTTCCTTTTGACAGGTACTCACGTGACATTTTTGATAAGGCATCTTGTAATGGAAGAGGTGAATGTGTTGCAGAGGCAGTGTGGCATTTTCAGAACTGAAATTTCTGAACTTAACGGGAGGATAGAAATCAGGCATTGCCACTCATCCCCATTCTATTGCTATCTGTGTAGATTCCTGTACATCTTAGTTCTTCCTTGCTTAATTTTGAGCTGCAGCCCATCCCATGAGCTGATAAAGAAGTGAGCACAAAATAGACATTATGGCAAAATACCCACCTTGTAAATACTTTTTCAGGTAGAAAAGTCCCTTTATAGTTAATAGTCCTTCCAAAATATATTTTTTCACAGTTTCTGATTGCTTTCAGACCCTTTTAGAGCTTGGAGCATCTCCTAACTACAAAGACAGCTGTGGGCTGACACCACTGTACCACACAGCTATTGTGGGAGGGGATCCTTACTGCTGCGAGCTTTTACTTCATGAACACGCTACTGTCAGTTGCAAAGATGAAAATGGATGGCAAGAAATTCATCAGGTAGGAGAGATGACTTTTGGGCTGGAGTTGATTTATTTATCAATATTAACCTCTGGATTATGGGCAATCTGTTTTCAGTTATCAAAAATACAAGCATTCCTCAGTGAACTAAGAAAAATGGTCATATGATACAATGTTTGAAGGAGGCGAAGGTACCTTGTATGGCACGTATCTCTACTTGGCGCCACAGAATCAAGAACCCAGGGAATTGGTGGAGTCACCATCCCTAGAGGGATTTAAGTCACGAAGATGTGGTGCTGAGGGACACAGTTTGGTGATGATCTGACCGTGTTGGTTAACGGTTGGACTTTATGATCTTAAAGATCTTTTTCAACCAAAAATGATTCTATAATTCTATGATTCTAAGAAGATTATTCCTTGAATTCTGGCTAGACTTCCCCAAACTGTTTTCACACCTTAAAAGCAAGCTTTGGAGATCTGATTATCTTCAGTGCCATCTAGTGGGTAACTTTCCAAAACTTAGCAGGACCAAAAAATGTCTCAGTTTGCATGCCACTTTTGACATTTAGGAATATTGACAGATAATAGATGTCAAACTTTGTGTTTTCTTGATAACTTAAGTTACTGTTTCTCAAGTAAGCAGATGCTTAAACTTCTGCTGTAGTTGGAGTGTAGACATTGAGGTTTGCAGGCAGGTATGCGCAACTGGGTGTTGGTTCTCCCATTCAGTCCAAGGGTGGCTGTAAAAGTTGGACCCTGAGTGAAATAGCATCTTCTTTGCTAGCACTCTACGTAGAACACTTGCGTAGGTGGTATAATAACCAAAATATGAATGGATCTCTTTACAGGCTTGTCGATATGGACATGTCCAACATCTTGAGCACCTTCTTTTCTACGGAGCGGACATGTGTGCGCAAAATGCCTCGGGAAACACTGCACTCCACATCTGTGCCTTGTACAACCAGGTGAGCTGCCCGTGGATCCTCTGTGGGCAGACCCAGCACTGCAGAGTCACCCTGTGCTTTTTACAGAGGTATAGAGGTCCACGGAGGGGTGCCTGGGGGTCCCCTCTGCGTGATGAAGTGGGGAGGGATGTCTTGCTTTGGTGGAGCTTCATGACATGGTTTAGTGGTGTGGGGGTGACAGGTTGACAGTTGGGCTCGATGATCTTAGAAGTTTTTTCCAACCTTAATGATTCTGTGATTCTAAGGTGGGTCCTGGGAGTTCAGTCCTGTGGAGACTGGAAACTAGTGCTGTAAAAGCATGACATGTAGCCAGGAAAAATAAAAAAAGGTGTATTTGAGGTACAAAGTTTAAAGCTTTCATGTCGATCCACAGAAACAGAGGTTTGAGTTTTCAGTTGAAAATGAGCATGATGTTAGGTTTCCCTGAGATGCAGTTTCCTTGCTTTTTTAATAAATGTATTTGAGATAAATTTCCCATTATTATTGGTCTATACAGACAGTTACACTAAATAAGAACATAGCTCATTATTTTTTATTTGATTTATTTAATATGCAAGGAAGTCTTACAGGTTTTAAACAGTGGTCTTAGAAACTAGGAAGAAAGTAATTAAAAACTATTTTATTAGTGTTTCATTCACTGAAAACAAATAAGGCTGCTCATTGTAGGTAGCAAGAGTATACATATCAGTTAGAAAATAAACCAACACCATGTTCTACCAGCTTATATTTTATATATCTACGTATTTGTTTCCTATTCAGAATTCTGTGACTGTAGGCATACCAAGCTTTGCAGGTTGGCACTTGTTAAAATTCGTCAAAGAGTTTGCAGAGATGAAATTCACCTTCATCTTGCCGCAAATTTTGTGATTTGGGCTTTGTGTCAAGAGCTTAATGTGTGACTACGAGGGCTTCCATTGGAAAAAAAAAAACCAACAAACAAAACATTCACTTTAACCTCATTTACTTCACTTTCCCCGAGTAAGAATTTTAAAGCCTGAACCATAATGTAGATAAAAATGTGAACACATCTGTTTTTTTGTAGCCATTTTCTTGCGGTGCTTTCCTGGCTAGAGTTGTTTACAAGAAAATACACTTTTAGCAAAGGTTATGTAGTATGATGCTGAAATTAGAATGCAGTAGAGTGACAGTATTTTTTATGTAGAGATTTGTTTTCCTCCTGACCTCAATGGAAAAAATTAGTCTGTAGAAGACTTAGAGACTCCAACTGAAATTAAATCTGCAGATTTGCAAAGTTTTCCGTAGTCATTAAGCCTAGCTTTGCGAAGGGAAGTTTAATATCTTGTGGCAACGCTGTCATGCTTCTGTTTTCCCTAGTCAAGTGTACGTGAAAATAAACAGGTTTTCTCAGGGTGCTGTTAGCCGTATCCTCTGCTAATTTTTTTTTTTTCAGTGTCCCTTTTTGTTGACCTTTGTTATTAGCTGATGCGGAAGGAACAGGGTTGCCCCTTTCTGCGTGTTTTACCGCTTGCTTCCTGTAGATGGCGACATTGCCCATTTGATTTTCCTTTCCAGTCTTCCCTGGAGAATTTTCTTGGGATGCTTTCTGACGTTGGTAGTTCTGTTTACCTGAGCGTCAGCAAAGTGCTGATCTGAATAAAAGATTGTTTTTTAAAGTTATTTCATGGCCATCCAGTAACTCAGTGAAATCGAGACGAATGTAATGCCTCTGCATTTTGCAAATACCGTTGGGATGAACTGCGTCTTCTTTCAGTCAGTGGATTGGATTCTCTATGAAAATGGTTGTAGTATTAAAACTAATGAGCTCTCAGACAACAAATTGAATCTACTCGGTCAACGAGCCCACACTCCTTAAGAGTGCCTCTGAAAAAAACCACTCACTTTTTAAACTTATGAAGTCTAAAAAAAGATACTCCATATTCAGTTTTTGTAGGCTATAATGAATGAATAACACTAAGCTCTCAGTATCAGAAGTTATTAGGTTGTCAGAGCTGAAATATGTGCAAAAAGGAGTTATGGCATTCGTAGGCAGCATCTGAACAACAGAGAGCTCTGAAATGTGGAATTTCACAGAATCACACAGAATCACAGAATGTTAGGAGTTGGAAGGGACCTCGAAAGATCATCTAGTCCAACCCCCCTGCCACAGCAAGATTCCCTAGACCGGGTCACACAGAAGCGCGTCCGGACGGGTTTTGAATATCTCCAGAGAAGGAGACTCCCCAGCCTCTCTGGGCAGTCTGTGCCAGTGCTCGGGCACCCTCACTGTCAAAAAATTTCTACGTGTATTCACACCGAATCTCCTATGCTCCAGCTTACAGCCACTGCCCCTTGTCCTGTCACTGGGCTTCACTGAGAAGAGCCTGACCCCATCCTCCCGACACACACCCTTCATATATTTGAAAGCATAAATGAGGTCACCCCTCAGTCTCCTCTTCTACAAACTAAAGAGGCCCAGCTCCCTCAGCCTTTCTGCATAAGGAAGATGTTCCACTCCCTTAGTCATCTTTGTGGCTCTGTACTGGACTCTTTCAAGCAGTTCCCTATCCTTCTGAAACTGGGGAGCCCAGAACTGGACACAAGATTCCAGATGCGGCCTCACCAAGGTAAAGTAAACGGGGAGAAGAACCTCTCTTGACCTACTGACCACACCCCTTCTAATACACCCCAGAATCCCCTTGGCCCTCCTGGCCACAAGAGCACACTGCTGGCCCATGGTCATCCTTCCATCTACCAGGACCCCCGGATCCCTTTCCCCTTCGCTGCTCTCCAACAGGTCGGTCCCCAGCCTATACTTATACCTGGGGTTGGTCTTTCCCAGGTGCAAGTCTTGACACTTGGCCTTATTGAATCTCATTAAATTTCTCCCTGCCCAACTCTCCAGCTAAAGGCAAAGAAATTGAAATCACTTCTGGTGGCAACTTTTTTTCTTCTTCTCCTTGATTTATTCCACTTAACACTGGAAAGGTGAGGAGGAGACAAAAGGGAGAGGTGAAGCTAAGGATACTTCTGTTTGTTTTAAAAAATTAAACAAACAAATACAGTACCTCATCTGCAAAGTTTCTTGAAAATTCGTTAAGTTGAATAACTCGGACCACTTTTGCCAGAATTTTTCTTCTCAGAACTGCTTAATAAATGAAGCACTTTACCTGTGTTTTGCTATATTGCAAACAGCTTAGTTAAATTTGCAGAGAGTTTTTAAATGTGCAATTCTTCTGGTTTTGTACTGTTGAATTATTTGTTCTGATAACCAAATGAATAATCAGCCAAAAAATACATTATATTTCTTAATATCATTATTCATATAAAATCATTATGGTTGAAAAAGGCCTCAGAGATCGAGTCCTCAAGTTCGTTTTCAAAATTGGGCTTTTTAACACTAAAGGGGTCCACTAATGTTTCCAATACATTTAATAAGCAGAACTAATATGCAGTTTTCAGTGCAAGCAAACGAGACTGTCTCAATTAATTATATGCCATTACAAAATTGCCATCTATGAGGGGACTGATGATATACTGTCTTGAGCCGTGATCCATTCTGTTGTTTCAGGGTTTTATGCAGAATAAGAGGTGTGGGAACAAGATGATGTCTTTTTGGAGTATTGAACCTTGGGGAAAGGGTAGGATAGCCCCTCCCCAGATACATTTAGGAGACCCCTGTGATGGAGGACACTTAATGGGATTAACATATTGGTGTGATAAATTGGAAACCACAATGATAAAAATGATTTTCAGTTGTAATTTCTGCACATAATTTCGCTTCTCACTCTGGAACTAGTTAATAAGCTTCATTTCTGTCACTAAAATAGCTAAATTATATGATTATTTCTTCTGTCTGCAAATTTATTGTTAAAAGTGAAAGGTAGCAAGTGGAAATACCTCATTGGGTAGAACTCCATAACACAAGATGACAAGAAATGGGGAAAGCATGACAAAATAAATGGAAACATTTATGATGATAAAACATATTTTGCAGTATTTTTGCATGAGATCCTAGGATGAACATTAAAAATGACAGGTAGAAAATACAGTCTCTCTGTGGATCAACAAAGGGTCTAGCAAGCCGAGAGCTATGCCAGAACCACAATGGATTTCTAGCAGGTTATGGTCAGTTACATTTTATGACAGTGTAGAGTAGCAAATTAAACAATAGACTTTGGGCCAATGTCCAAATAAATTGTTCTTAAGGGACTTTATTTACAGATTTCTTCAGTTCAGAGGCCCTGAAGCCAAACTTCTCTTTCCAGAAGGGCTGTGTTGGGTTTGTGCTGTAACTGTAGCACTTTTTAGGTGAAAAGAGACAAGGTAAAGCTAGTCAGTGCCATATGTATAGCCAGACCAAATAATTTCAGGTATATTTAAAAATAATAATCATACATTAGATGTTTGAACTCCAAACAAAATAATAAAAACTTGTTAATGCAAGTGGTAGAAGTGCTATATTTATAAGTTTTAGCAGTAGGGGAGGATATCCTTCATCCCAGGTACTGTTTACTGTACCCTGAACAGTACAGTTTTCTCTAGAAAATGGGCTAAACGTGTATGAGAGTAAAATTTCAGTTTGAACTAGTATATGTTCTGCAAAATCTGACTTGTCAAGGGTAGAGTTTCCACAGGAGAGTTTCTTAATTCAGTATAAAGTTTACTTCTCACGTGCCTCTACATTTTTCACAGCCATATATTGTTTCAACTCTTAACATGCTGCAGAGTGCCTAAAGCTTTTTCATATTTAAGGCACCATTTTGCTAACTTAATTTCTCAGACTATTGATTGATTTTCTTGACTTCTTATCTAAGAAAATATATACCAAACAACAACCTATCTCATAACCATAATATCTGTTTAGCAGCTAAAGGCCCTTAAGAAGGCTTACTCTTTTACCATTTTCAGGAGAGCTGTGCAAGAGTGCTGCTGTTCCGGGGAGCCAACAAGGAGATTAAGAATTATAACAGCCAGACTCCATTTCAGGTAAAAAAGAAATACCTATTCCCCCATCCCTCGTAGAAATATTTGCAAGAAAATCTCCCATGGACTTTGTTTTGTGGAGAAGTTACACTGCACAGGGCTGAAAAGAGCTGTAGAAGAAGATAACGAGGGAAAGAATTTTATCTACTTGGATTTTAGTAAGGCCTTTGATAATGTCTCCCACCACATTCTCCTGGAGAAGCTGGCAGCTCGTGGTTTAGACAGGTTCACTCTTCGCTGGGTAGGGAAACCCCTAGAGGCCTGAACCCAGAAAACAGTGGTGAATATAGTTAAATCCAGTTGGTGGCTGGGCATGAGTGGTGTTCGCCAGGGCTCAATGTCGGGGCTGGCTCTGTTCAGTGTCTTTAGCAATGATCTGGATGAGGGGATCAAGTACATCTTCAGTAAGCTTGCTGATGACACCGAGTTAGGGGGAAGAGTTGATCTGCTTTGAGGGTAGGAAGGCTCTGCAGAAGGACCTGGGCAGACCGGATCAGTGGGTTGAGGCCAGTGGGATGAGGTTCTACAAGGCCAAGTGCCAGGTCTAACAGTTCGGTCACAACAACCGCAAGTGGCGCCACCGACTTGGGGCAGATCTCTTGGTGTAATCAGAGATGAGAGAAAACCACAGTCCCTCTTAGCTGGTGGCACTGTCAATGAGTTTGACCTGTTGATGACAAAACATGAAATCCTTGGTGTCCTGTGATTGGATGTGTCTTGCTGTGTAACTACCTCCAGTCCTGTGTCAGAGGGATCCAAGGGGTGACTGGGCAGCTATACTTTGACTGGCCCACATTGAATTAGCCATAAGAATCTGTTCCTTTCTTGGATGTGAGGCCAAAGAGCTGGGCTAAGTTTCTGAGATGAGATTGATTTAATGCACTTTCAGTAGTAGAAGTTGGAGCTGTCATCTCTATCTCGAGGAGAAAATGACATCTTTCTTTTGGTTACTCAAAATTGATTGGATGTTTTTTCACCATTTTCTTATATTAAAGTACTTTCAGAAAGCTTAATTAAAAATTGAAATGGCGGGGAATTGTTTGTCCAAAAAGTTGTCAGGTATGGCTGACAACCTTAACCTCTGATTTCTGAAGCAGTTGGAGTTCACCTGCATTTTAGAGAAACAGTGATAATGCAAACTGACACGTGAGAAATGGAGATGAAAGCTGTAATATTTTAAGAAAAAGGAACAGAAAGACTATTTTTCAAGGTAATGAAAATAGTGCTTCTGTAACAATGATGGCACAGTACCATTAAAAGGGACTGTCCTGTTGTGAAACATGGGGGGGCTATTGCCCAAAGCCAAGCAGTCTTTCAACCGTGAGAAATTCTGGTTTACGTTTACTTGTTGTGTCTTTTCCATTACATCCTCAACCCACTTTGGATAATGCTGGCATAGAATTTAGTGAAGTATGCCGTTTCTCTCATGCTTTGAAATAGTTAGAATATTAACTATGTCCATGTGAGGCTCTGAGTTCGCTCCTCTAAGTTTACATCCAGATAACGCTTCTGAGTTCTAGGCTTTAAAAAAAACCAACTCAGCCAAATATTTCTATATCACTTTAATTGTCTCTGTATTTTGAAAACTTTCTGGACATCAGTTGTGTATCTCAAGAGCTTAAGAATTCTGCCTGCAAATCCGAGCCAGATCCTTGTTTACTTTTGGGTTCATTTTCCCAAAGCTGGGGAAGCAGTGCCTTAATAATTTGATTTTTAGACACCATTTTTGGATGCTAATAGGTCACCATCTAAATATATGCTAAGCACAAAAAGTTCACTAAGTACTAGATAATGCTTTCCACCAGAGCTTAGAATTATGGAGTGATGAAAAAAGGAGTAAGACAAAACCCTAAGTATTGGAGGGATGGATTCCAGTGTCATCTCTTTACTTTGAGAGATTAGATTATTTTATTACTTTCTCTTTGAGATTAGCTTTTCTCTTTGTTTTAGGATGTTATGTGGGGAGGGTAAATGGCAAATTGGGCATGCCTTCAACCACCCAGCTGTAAGCACTGCACATGCCTCCACAACCATTCATACCTCATGACAGACCGTGATGTGGTGCTTAGTGACATGGTTTAGTGGTGGATTTGGCAGTAGTGAGTTAATAGTCGGACTTGATGACCTTAGACGTCTTTTCCAACTTTAATGATTCTGTAAAGGTCTTTTCCAGCCCAAACGATTCTATGTTTGCCACCAACATATGGCACATCTACAGCTTTTATATACTGGCTTATGAAATGCTGGACTGTAATTTCTCTTTCAACTATAGTTGAAACATACAGCTCTAAAGTTTCCAGTGGTTTTTTAGAGTTTGGTTTGGTTGTTCTTTTTTTTTTTTTCTTTTTCCTGTTATTATCTATTTTATTAGTAAAAACTCCAGAAATGTCCTCTCAAAAAAGCCATGCTATTCTATGAATGTCCATAGCCAGGTAGTTTTCCACACACTTTACGTGCTCCTAAGCTAAAGTGAGATGATTTCTTACCCATCTGATAAATATTAGTCCAGATATCTCTGATTTCTTGGAGTGTTTGCAAGCTGTTGAATTTTTTCCTGTGTAAGTCAAAATGAACATAGACCTGGCTTATCATGGTTTCCTCAGGTCAACTATAGGTGAACTGTTCCTTTCAGTGTGTTGGCTCTACATCTATTTTCAATTGCTCATATTTTTGCCAGAATCAAATTATTTGAAATTAAATTTTCTGTGCACGGTATCTCGGGCAGAATTGTTTGGAAAATCAAAATGATTCAGCTCTTCTGGAGTATGGGTGAGGAAAAACATGTGTTGTTTTGCTCATGCAGAAACACCCTGTTGATCATCCTCCTCTCCTTGTCCCATCTTCCACCTGTTGTGTTACCTTGTTAGGTTTGCTTTGGTTTTGCTTTGTTTTCTTAAATTGCCCTGCATGCTGTGATTGGCCTCCATGTTAATAACGTGGCAGTGATAACTGATTTGCAGCCTGACTCCGATACAGGAGCTCCAAAATCAGACTGTGTATTTGGAATCTAAGCTGGGGGGTAGGGGGGGGAATATAGGCAGACACAAGTGCAAAAGTGTGAGTAATCCTTGAGCTTGGAGATGGGTGAGAAAGGTAGAAGACATACTAAGACTTGGGCTGGGAGCCTGAGCTCAGAAGAGTAGAGTGAACGGAGAGAGCGCAAGATTGGTAAGGGTCTTGGGGAGATTTTTAATCATCTACAAATGAAGATCAGACTGTAGGGGACATTGGGACTGATTGTAAAAAAAGGGAATCTTTCCTGAGTGATGATGCTGAGGAAGAAGCCTTGGAGTTAAAGGAGACTGGACTGGGAGGCCAGGGAGGACTGGGCAGTCACAGGGTGGATGTTCATGCCATGCTGCCAGTCCTACTAGTGGGCTTTACAAAATCAGTCTTGTTTATTTATCCACTGTGTCACTAGAGCAAATTTCCAAACCCCATTTTGGATTTAAGTTGTTAACATTTTGGGTGTCTGTTTTTTGGGTGTAGTTTACAGGCAAAGGACAAGAAATTATTTTTTTTGTCTCTCATGGTTTTGAAAGGGTGAAACTCTGAGAAAACTAATATTAAAACTGAAAATCTCTGTCCAGTGCCTCAAAAGGACATTTTAATATGAATAATGTTTTCTCTCTTGCTGTTAAAATATTTACTTATTGTGTTGATGGAGCATATGAATTACACGAGGACTTCGCTTTTGCAAAGTATTTATTTTCATCCTAATTCCTTTCCTGAAGCACCTGTGTGAAGAATGCATCACTGAATATTGGGTATTATTGGCAGAAAACATAGCTCTCCTCTCATGATGCATTTTCCCTTTAGTCGGACTTTCAACTTTTTCTAGGTTTTGTTCTGATTTGAGTCAAATAATGGAATTTATTCATACTTGCTTTGGTTGGGGTTTTTTATGTTGTCACTGCTTGTGTTGATCTGTTACATTGTGTTTTGCAGTACAGAAATAATTGGCAAAGGACAATCTGTCATGGAAGAGCGTACGGTTTAATTTGTGCTTAGTCATTATTTGTCATATTTAGACATTGATAGGAAAAGATTTAAGGTTTTAATCATGTAAAAACCCCAGAAGTGCTAGAATAAGTATAATAAAAAATTCTGCAGAATGGCTCTTTAAGACTTGGACACAGATGTATTTGTAAGAGTTGCGTTTAGCATCTTTAAACATAAAGAAGTGACTATACCAGAACAAACTATGGATTTTTCCTCTAAAAACAAAAGAAGTGTGTGAATATGTGTTCATGTAGGCATACTCAACATAATTTCTTAAACTGACAGAATTAAAAAGACCAAATAAAAAGGACAGAGTCTCATGGTGATATATATCCAGATGCAAACAGTGATTAATTATGATATGTTTTGCCATCACTTACCTTGAAGTGCTACTGATACAGAGGAACACGTGTTCTCCTTTGGAAAAAAAGGCTATTTGGGAATTTTACACATCGCCTTGGGTATACTTGTGCCTTTGTGGTGCCGACATGGTGTCTGTTAGGGTATTAGGAGAAACGTTAGCACGTGAAAATATTCCTGGGAGTAGCGGAGGATACAAGATACTGTTCCAAGTAACACTTCCTAGAGGAAAGTGCTCAGTGACAAGGTAGAGGTGAGCTGAAGCGTCAGAACGTTTCCTGCTATTGTCAATTCTGCAGTCTTAACAAACTGTTAGGGAGATGCTTCTCCTTATTGCCACGTAAAGTACAATTAGAAAAGGTCAATATTTGGCTTATTATACAGCTGGTGACAAGAAGATAACAAAGCAGTATATAATATTCTTGCTGAAAACATGAGACAGCAAAGATGCCACAACTACTTCTGAAGATATTGCAGCTACTTTTGGAAAATTGAACCTTATCCTAAGAGTCTTTCACTAATACTCTCATTTGGCTTGGTAAGGGCCAAGGTAAGGGTAAGAGGTACAAGAGCAGAAAAATACATATGGATGTAGAGTGGGGTTAAAATCCATTTGCCGTGACCCAGTGATGGTTTGCATAGTGTTGGCTGATCACTCAAACCCTTTGTCCTCACCTCTGCCATTTTTCAGAAAAGCAGACAAAAGGAAGCCACTAAATGATATGATTATCTTTTCTTCCTTGAGAAAGGCAAAATATTGTCGCACTTGGAGATGCCAAAAATACTTACTACAGAATCTGTTTTTAAAAAGAGCTGTTGTTGCCGCACGGTTGTTATGTGACTGTAAATGTATGAAGGAGTGTGCATGAGACCATCTTTTGTGTTGTGCTTAATGTAAGTGATCTGAGACCCTTTTTTTTTCTTGCCCTGTGTGCCTTTTCTGCCAGCTCAAACAGGAGTGTCCAGTTGAGGTACCTCAGGTGTTCTCACAAAGCAGCAGGATCTCCCTGGGAAAAACAGAGTCTCTGAGGAGCTAGAAGCCAATCTGTCTGTTTTTCCACCAAATGGATAAACTTCTAGAAGCTCAGAAGCAACTGAAACTAGGTTATAAAAGGGAACAAATTAAGCAAACAAAATTGTAAGGGTCACTCACTACCGGTTCTTGCCTCGAAGGAGGAAAAGCTCATGTGTGATTCAGACACAATTAGTTGTCATGGGCGAATTTGCAAGAGGCAGTTAGAGATTTGGGTAATCTTAATTGAATTATAGCGGTTTGAGAGCGAGGTTGAATATTGCTCCTGTGGTTTTATTTGTCCTATATCCTAGATGAGAATGCAGCAAGGGTAAGGTTTTTCAATAGCCTTTTTGTAACTGAGCAGTTGTAGCATGCCTTATCCTTGTAAAAGGGTCAACTGTGACAACTGTGTCTATTTTTTCTCTGTCGGTATAAAGAGCACAGGCAATCTTGTCATTAGAAATACTTCATTTCATTGCTGTGTTTATCAGAAGAAATTTTTGTATTTTTATTTGGTTTAGAGCAAATTTAGGGTGAATAAATGTTTCTCTAAGACATCAAAAAACCCCGTTAGTCCTAAGATGGGAGCTACATCAACAAGATTAATATAAAATGTCCGTTTTTTTTGTTCTGCGTTGTTGCCAGGGTTTTACAGGGATAGAAATGGTAATGACAGGCATCATATAAATATGCTGAGAGCGACAGATACCTAGTAATTTTTTTTCTAAGTGTTCTTGTGGAAAAGTGTAATAGATCAGACTCTGCTGTAGATGTAACTATGGGAGAGATGAGATATGTCTTTTTATGAATTATTGATTCCTGTACCTATATGTGTGGAATAGCGAGGTTAAACCTTCTGGGAAATTTGTTTCACAAACTGTGTTATTTTGAGATCTTGATCCATTCAGTTTCTCTAGAAAATGTAACACCTCATTATAGTTTGTGCGTAGCTATTATGTGGATGTCATGGCTTTAGTGATACTGATTGAATTAGTCAATCCTAATGAGGCAGAAGTGTCAGAGAAATCCACCTTTTGTGCTGAGCCTGCACCTGCCATGATGACCAAGGTCCCCAGTGGTATACTGTTGTTCTCCTGTGTTCCTCTGTCTGCTTGTATCCAAACAGATAGTCACAACTTCAGACTAGATATAAGGAAGAAATTCTTTTATGATGAGGGTGGCAAGATGCTGGAGCAGACTGCTCAGAGAGGTGGTAGATGCCACATCCCTGGAACCGTTCCAGGTCAGGTTGTTCAGGAGCAACCTGTTGTAGTTGCAGACCTCCCTGCTGACTGAGGTTGGCCTAGATGACCTTGGAAGGTTCCTTCCAACCCAACCCATTCTATGATTCTATGAACTTAAACTTGCATTTCTGAGCAACAGTGCTGTCTGTCTCCGTGCAGTGCTGAGCACAATTTGTCTGTGGGACTTGTGGGCACTTCAGGCCTGCAAGTATGGAGTAGCGATCATAGTTATGGTGACTGGATGATGTGCTGGCATGATCTCTTAGTTTTTCGTGACTGGACAAGTTATTGGCTGTTTGTTTCCTGCAATATCCGCGTAAGTTCTTGTTGCTTATATAAATGGAGGACCTGTGCGTCTAGGACCGACTTCACATGTTACTGTGTTGCCATTTGGAGAGAACATTCATGACAAGCTGTTGGCATAGACTGCTCTCCTGGGTCTGTCTTTGTTAGAGTATATTGGCACCGACTATTACTAGACTGCTGTTTGCAAAGATTTTATTATAGTTAACATACAGAGTTTGGAATGAATCCACCAAATGTATTAGGTAAAATACTCGTAGTATTTTATTAACCGAATACATTTTATCCTAAAAGCATTTCCAGCCCTTCGAGCTAGCGATTCAAGCAGCGCCGTGTTATTGTTTGCAGAATGGAATCCCATGACCAGTTTTTACTGCGAATAGTGGGCAGTATCTACTGCCTGCAGTAAGTAGGAAAACATTTAGTAGGAAGAGTTTGGGGAAGAAGCTGCTAATGTAGCACATTTTGGCTTTTCCATGTTTCTACCCTACAGCAGCACAGACCTGTGCACGCTTGAGCTGAATTTTCTGCATAACCCGACATTTACTGTAATTTTGAGGGAAGCAATATCTAGCAAATAGCTATAACTCCCTTTCTCAGTATTCTTCTAGAAGAGTCCAGCTGAAGAAGAATGTGACTGTTTAATTTTCATATTATTGGGGGGGGGAGGGGTGAAGAACATTAAGTCAATCTTATTACTGGCTGTGTCTTATCTGATTCATCTCATGCTGCAACCTGGCTTTATACGCTTTGAGTAAATACTCCTTTGAAACTGCTGCTCAGCCATGTAACAATAATAAGGATTGTGTAATAACTGCCTTCTGATGGCTTTTTCCAGCTTGAGCTAGATTTTTCCGTGGAATGAGTCTGTAATTGTGAATGTGTGTGTGTAGCACAGAGTTTGCTTTTTCCTTTCCATGTTAATTATTAAAACAGAAGCATAGAAAAATACATCTTACTTGAGAAGGACTTACTAGCTAAGATTAATCTTAAGCTAAGATTTTATGGGTTTTGTTTGGTTTGGTTTCTTCGCTTTGTTTTTGCTTTTTTGTTTTGTTTTGTCTGTTTGTTTGTTTAAATGGATTTAGACATTCAGTTGCCCGATACCTGCAGTGACCGTGGAGGAAACTTCATACCATATACCATAGGGTAACCTGAGAATTTTGATGACTTCTCATCTAAAGAAACAGGAGGAAATAAGAGAATTCTGTGAAGCAGCAAATTTGTGCCTGCGATGAGTTTGCCTCCCTATTCCTTTTATGTTTTCTAACACGTTTTGTGGAGATTGTAATCGACTTGCCCTCAGAAAGTTCAACACTTTTGGCAAGATGGTTCTTGCATAACAACAGATCCTTTTGTCATAGGAGTTAAGTTTGCATTTCAATGCTGAAAGGGTGAGGTGATTTAGAAGTGATTTGTTCCCCTTTTGTGAGGAAAGGACTTACATTTTTTATCTTGGTGTCCCCTCAGGCTTATTTTAATCTGAATTTACTCAGTCACTCAGGCTTGTGTGTGAATGTGAGTAGTTAAGTTTTAAGAGCATGCTTGTGTATGATCATGAAAGGACAGTGTAAAATAAAATACTTCTAAACTCAGAGTAAGGTTACTGGAAAATGGACAAGCCTGCCTACAGGCATTGAAGTGTTCGTCCAGTATAGGGTCCTGCAACACTGCAGGGCAGAGAGAGACAGAAAGGAGGTCATCTGGTCTGATAGCCTTCTCTTTGCTTTGACTTGAACTTGCTAAGCTAGTCAGCTCTGGCACTGCTTCATGGCAACTGGGACCCACAGGGGCTGTGAAAACTCGTGCAAGAAAAAGCAGCCCTTTAGCAGTGAAAATGTGCTTCTTTTGATCATACCGAGCTAAACACGTTTAGATGCATATTGTTGAGGGTTTACTTATTTTTGAAATACAGATTGCTCAAAGATATTTAGGGTAAAATCCTAGTTCCTTTGAAGTGGGTAAAATTCTGTTTGATTTCACTGGGGTGGATGCATGCTCCTCACACTTAAGAGTATTTCAAAGCCACAATACCGAGCTTTCTATATAATGTATTCTACAAAATACGATTAGTTTTTATTAATATTTCCTGATTTTAGCATCGTGGTATTCTTTTAAGTTATGCAGACTTGCACACAGCATCACAACTTTGTTTTACACAAAGTCTTTTGGTACTCATGTTGCTGTAGCTGAAACCAGGATGCTTTCTCCTCTGAATGAGTGAAAACTTCCAAAGAGTTTTGGGAGGTAAAGCCAGTGCTTAGAAGTCTGTTTGTAATGTGTTTTTTCTATTCCTTGGACTCAGTGCAGGACGCTGTCGCATTCTGTACAGCAACTGCTTGTCGTTGACCTTGTCCCACCTACATAGGGTTCTTTCCGTGAGGCTTTAGGCTCCAAGGTTGTGGAAGGTGCTTAGATCTTAGTGATGCAGGTGGCAATACTTGATGGTGAAAGACCTCGTCTTGGATTACTATTTAAAAATAAGCAGGGTACCGGCGTGAGGTGATTCTTACCAGGGAAGCTGTTGAGATTGCTTGCAGAACTTATATAAGAGACTGCAACCACCAGAGTAGAGCTGCCTAACTGCTACGCTCTGAAAGCATGAACGCTTTGACCTTAATACTAAGGCAAAGCGATCGTGGCAAGGCTTTGTTTAAACAGTGCTCAAATGATCGAGGGAATGATGAAGAGCCTCAAAGAAATATTGGCCCTTTCCCATAATTTATATTTTCAGATGCTAAAACCAGTTGTGCAAATGTAAGGTATCTATTTTAAGATACTGCATGTCAATATCTGACTACAGATGGCTCCATGAATCATAGTTGGAAGAAGGGAAATGTTAGACACTAAGATATTGTTGCTAAGAGATTTTTGTACACAGTATGCTAACATGTGCTGGCAAATTTGGGAACAGTAGCAGCAGCATGCTTTGGGAGAAAAAAAATCCATGGTGAAGAAACTGTCTTCAACGGACTATTTAAAGGATGGTAACATTTATTGTGCTTGTTCTACCAAGAACTGATGAAGATGAAATTGTCTTTCAAGCAGATAACATACAGAAAACATCCAAAAGGTAAAGCTACTCCTGCTATCTGATGAAATAGAAAGTGGAGACTAGAAAGAAAAAACCAAAACACTTTGAGGCTTAAATTAAGAAAGTTTCTAGAAGATTAAAGGTGATGGTTGCTGGTATTTTGCCATCTACTGGACATCAGACATTAATATACAAAGTTAGCTCCTTTCAAAATGCGTGCATTATATTACATAATTAAAATTGTTAAGAGTTACTTTCTGTCCAGGAATGAGTAGGTAGGAAAATGCCGAGTATGTTTTTCTTTTTTTTTTTTCTTTTTTTTTTTTATTACTTCTTTCATATCATAGTTTTTTTATTACTTCTTTCATATCATAGCTATGGAGCAATTTTGGAAAATTGCTAGCATTTTATTGTCCTTGTAGAGAATGTGGGTGATTTCTGCACTTAATAGAAATTTTCACTTTTGTTTAAAGAAAAAGGTAACTAAATTTTGCTGCATTTCACTATTCTATGTATATCTTATTTCAGTGAGTTTTACTGAAACTTGAAAATGTTATAATACCTGGAATCTTCAAATTGATAAAATTAATTTTGTAAGTTTATTTTATCAAATAAAACCTTTTAGTTCTGATAGACTTCCAAAAAAAGCATTATAGTCTTATATGTACAAAATACTACACAACTATAAATGTCTCAAAATAGTAATTTGCTTCTGACGTGTCAAATTAGATGAATTGCATCTCAGAACTTCAGAACTGATTACATTTTGATAAAGTTTTGGAGTGTAAATGTAAATGTGTCTCTGTAACGTAAATGTGTGTATCTTCTTAAAGTTGGTTTTCATGTCATCCATATTTTTCAGGAGCACTGTTCGCGAGTGATTTAGTGATACTGATAGTATACACATAAAGCATTTGGTTTTATTTTATGATGAGATGAACTAAGAAGCTTACGCTAGTTTTATTTCACAGTGGTGTAGCCTCAAAGTCAAAAGTCAGCTGTAATCAACACATCTGCAGAATGTGGGGTGATACTTTGCCCTTTGATTTTTAGAAAGTAAAATGCAGAATTCATGATTATTCGCCATTTCTGTTTTATATAGTCAAGGTACTGTACAGAATTTTCCAAGTGGTTCAGAAGAAAAGTCCATTTTGTTGTATTGATTGAATTCTTACTGTCGTCTCTAGGTGAAAAATCCCTAAATGCTATGTTGGGATTTAAGCTTGGTGTGCTTTCCAATTTTTCTCAGACTTCGCTTTCTCCCACACTCTTTAACCATCACATTCAAGTGAAGTATATTGATGTTATGCCAAGAAATATTTGTGCTTTTTAACTTTTTCTCGCTTCCTTTAGATCTCAACTTATTTTTCTTTCAGTTTTGCTGTAAGATTTTTACATACTGTTTTTAGCCAAGTGAAGTAAATTAAATGGAAAGAAATGGTACATTGAGCTTTCTGAATCTACGGCTTGATTCAGAAGCAAGAACAGGAACAATTCTCTGTCAAGCTGTCTCTTAGCTATCTGACAGTATCTTTTTTCGAGTAAAAAAATGTTTGTCACTTGAAAAGCATGTTTATACTGGAGTTCCAAAACCTACTCTGTATCAAAAGTTCTTTCTGTGAATTATGTGGCTACTGTCTAGCAAGCTGCCTTCCCACTGGTGAATTAATTTCCTTTTTGAATTGCGTGTGCCGATTAGGAGTAATATGTTATTGCTTGTTTTTAATGTAGAGGAAAAACCCTGATGGATACACAAGTGTTGCTTTTATGAACCTGAACCTAGCCAGACTGCAAAATGTGTAGTTCAAGAGACAGCATGTGTATGGCTCTGCTGTTGCTTTCATAGTTCCCTTTGCCAGGGAGAATCATGAGTTGCACTTTAGAGGCTGTACAGACGAGGTCGGAGGCCACATTCTGATACGTTACTCATCCTGTGAAGCAGTTCATTTCAGGAGACTTTACTGGAATAAGGGTTATCTCACTAGTGGTTAAAATATTGGTTTTCACGTGGAGAATTGCCTCTGTTGGGGATGAGATGGCCATGTAGTAATCTACCTCTGTCTCTGACCTCCCTGATCTTTGCGGATACTGTGGCACGCAGAAGTCTTATGACATCTAGCAAGCATTTAATGAGCACTAGGACAAGAAGAAACAGCCTCAAGTTGTACCGGGGAGGTCTAGGTTGTATATTAGGAACAATTTCTACCCTGAAAGGGTTGGCAAGCCCTCGCACAGGCTGCCCTGGGATGTGGTGGAGTCGCCATTCCTGGAGGGGTTTAACGAAAATGTAGATGTGGTGCTGAGGGACATGGTTTAGTGGTGACTTGGCAGTGTTAGGTTAACAGTTGGACTTGATGATCTTAAAGGTCTCTTCTAACCAAAACGATTCTATGACATATCTGAGAAGAAAGAGTTTATTTTTTTAACTGCGGTCTAAAAGCAAAAGTGGGATTAAGTTGAACCAGTGTTATTGAGTCATTCTAGTGCATTTTGCGCCTGCACCTGAGAATCCATCGATGCTTGACATAACACAACTGAAAAGTGCCCAAAGCAAAGCATTTCCTTGCTCTTTACACTGTTAATGGGAAGATAATTACATGACTTTGACTAGTAAGTGTGGTGGTATTACGTGCCGGTTCATTATTAAAAGGACAAACATGATCATAGAAGCAGAGAATCATTAAGATTAGGAAAGATCTCTAAGACCATCAAGTCCAACTGTTAACTTTTCACACCCATGCCACTAAGTGCCACATATACACATTTTTTCATCAGAGACAAAGAGTCACTCCAGAGACAGTGACTCCACCACTTCCCTGGGCAGCCTGTACCATTGCCTCACAACTCTTTCTGTGAAGAATTTTTTCCTAATATCCATACTAAACCTCCCCTCTTGCATCTTGAGGCCATTTCCTTTTGTCCTGTCATTCGTAACCCAGGAGAAGAGGCATGGCTGCCTGCTGAGCATTATTTTAAAACGCAAGTATATGTGTATTGATTATAATTGCTGTGTGCTATACACATGTGGAATAGAATTTCTGCATGAAATAGAAGTGAAAAGATTATTGAAATGAACAATAGATGAAATGAAAATCAAACATAATTACTGTATTTAGCTTTTATGCTGGATAGACTTTTTTAATGAAACGGGAAACAAAGAAAAATAGATGGAACCTGAAAAGCATTAAAAAATACAGCAAAAACCTGGATTCAGGACATAAATATGATAAATGATGTGCTCAGTTGTTCAATTTAAACTTTGCTTGGTAATCTAAAAAAGTTATTTGTATACGGTATTATGCTTGAAATATAGTAATTTCTTTAAAGTCTTGCTTGTAATTTACTAGCCAATAGACTTTATAATCTAAACTCAATCAGTCTGTCTCTCTTTTGAGCAACTGTTGCTTGCTTAGCACCAAAAGATGAATCAGACGTTCCTTCCACAATGTTTAAAGGCCTTTGTTTAAATCTGGGTCCTTCTGCAAGGACTTATGGGGCTGCATAGAGAAATGATTCATGTGTAATGGCTGACAGAATGGGAGTTTGAAGTTTAAAGCAAGACCTTAAGCGAAGACACTGGGAGGGCTGTAGAGGGGAGAAAAGTGTGAGATAACTTGGTTTTCAGTAATCCCATCCAGTTGTATTTGGGAATGTTGCAGTGAGTTCCTTTTTCCAAAACACTGCATCCATCCCTGTAGCCAGTAGTCATCATAATACTGCATTTCAATGAGACTTCTTCCAGGGTTGCAGTAGGATATATGGTAAGTCCACTGTGAGGTCTATGTGAGAAGTGCTAATGGCAGCAGGAGGCATTGTGCAAACAGCTAATATTGAATGAAAAGCGCAGAAAATGCGTGTAATTATCTTATTTTTAGGTGAAATCAATATAATGGTCACAATGCATGATGGAAGCTTGCTCTGAGTCTACCATTTAAAGCAGATTTGGAAACTTAAATACATACTAGTCAGGATTTTCTGTGTAGTTTTGCTACTTGTGTGTAAAGTCTTAGTTTTCAAGGGTTGCCGTACCAGTTTGTATTAGTTAAAAGTAAATAAAATTGTTCTTTCAGTTTCTTGAGGTGAGTGCAGAAATTAAGGTCGCAAGCTTGTTACATTAAAAGATATTACTCACATTTACTCTACTTCATACACCTCCAGAAACAAGCACTCCAGTTTTCCCTTGCGTCCCTGAGGTTTGTGGAGTGGTACAAACCAGCAGATGGTATTTCTTGGTCATCATCTCAGAAATTTCCCTGAGTTTTCAATCATTTCTCATGACTGACAGATACTGACAGTAGCCCTATATCCAGGGGAGTCCTTAAATAAGATTATTTTAATTTTTATTTTAGCCTTCACCCTGTAAATCCAGAGGCTTCTATGAGAAAGGTGAGCCCAGCTTATTCCTTTTACTCACATAAGGAAAGCCACAGTGCCATTAGGGGAACAGTATTTATCGTAACATAAAGCTGAAAAATGGAGACAGAAAAGGCAATTGATCAGTATTCAGAGTGAAAATAAGAAAAAATAAAAAGGGAGGAGACAGCAATGGCATAACCAAATCACTTTACTCATATCTAGTGGAGCTTTTTCTCTTTTTAAGTGCATTTAGGTGAGAAGTTGGAATCACAGAATCATTAAAGTTGGAAGAGACTTCTAAGATTGTCAAGTTCAACTGTCAACCTATCACCACCATGCCACTAATCCGTGTCCCTAAGTATCACATTCATACATTTTTTAAACACCTCCAGGGACGGTGACTCCCCCACTGCCCTGGGCAGCCTCGGCCAATGCCTAACAACTCTTTCTGTGAAGAAATATCCAAAATACTGGAATAAATAGTTACATATCAGTGTTCAATAACCAGGAAATAAATGAAAATGAACATTATTATATAGAATTATATTTATTAAAACACTTTAAATTCTATACAGATGTATAAACTTTTCCAGTTTATCTTTTTTAGTCTTTTTTTGTGTTTTAGTGGTATCTGAGTGCTTGTAGTTCTTGATACTTCTTCCCTGATGATCCCATGTACGTTGCATTGTAGCCCCTGTTCTCATTGTTCAGGTAAATAGCAAGGCAGGAGCAATTAACGGGGAATAAAATCTTCAATATGTCTCTCTGAGACTGCTCCTGTAGCATTCTCCACACATTCATATAGTTCCCAGAGCTTTGGGGCTGGTGTGTTTAACGTTCACTGCTGGCTTTGAGTGCCCTGCCTTTTGAGTGCAGCTCTTCCAGCAGTCTCCTGAGACATCCCCGATCATGGAAATGGGGAACTGGGGGACTGGCAGTACAGCTTACAGTAGACTGCGGTATCACGTCTCAACGTTGCCTCAGAAATTTGTTGCATGTAGTAGTTGCTTCGTGAACTGAAAATGTATTTGTAGGGTGTTTGTCAGCGTTGTAACATGCATATTTTCCTACTTAATAAGTGACAACGATATACTAATTGTACCTATTTTCCAATCCTTTAGGTGGCTATAATAGCGGGAAATTTTGAGCTTGCTGAATATATCAAGAGTCACAGGGAAGCTGATATTGGTAAGCAAAAGAATTACAGACACTGGAAATGGGTCGTGCGTGTTCAAACCGGGATTTTGCAAAGGTGTTAAATCTGGCTGTGTGTGAGCTACAACTACGGGGCTGATGGCAGTATTATTTCAGGGAGATTCTAAAAGGAACTTTTCTGAAAGAGGTGGGGAAGAAGCTGAAATGTTTTCAAAATATGGTCTCAAAATGAAAATTTGATAAGTAATTCAAAAGAGTGGTAGGTATAAGTATAAACTAGAGAGTACGCAGCACATTACATACACATCCTCATACCTGGAAGGGCCAAATAGGTTCTTGCTGGCTGTGTTGGTTGGCATCAGTCTGAAGCAGCTCTCAAGCAGGAATAATTCGTCAGAAGATAAAGAATTGCTTCTCTGCAATATGATATGATGGAAACTGTCTATCCATATCCATAAAAACATTTCCTCTCACTGAGTTTGGTGTGTGGCACTGATTGAAGGCTAATGACAGGTATTAAGGGCCCTTAACAAAAAAAACTGATGTCTTTTTAAAGATCTTTTTTACATGGAGAGTTTTGCCACTAAAATAAAGTTTTATGAAAGTGATTTCTACTGCAATTTAATTAAAATGAATTGAAATGCTTTAATTCAAGTTAATTGAAGTGCCACAGAAACATTGTGAAGTTGGATGAACGAAGGCATTCCTTTGGAAGCAGGAGGGTCTGGATAGTCATCTGCACTGATTTACCTCCCTGATGCAAGTCTATGACTTCTTTTCCAACTATCAATTGCCAGCTAATCTTTCCATCTCAGCTGGTACTTTAGGTGTCTGGGTAACCAGGTTGTGAAAACTACCATGGCATGAAAAATGTTTAACACAGATAACTAGTTGTATTTTTACTTGATGCTGCCATTTTTGGAAACAGGGGGGTGGAGGGGGGAAGAAAGAAGCTTGCAAATGATAAATGATACCTATGGCTTAGTGCAGTCATTAACAAAGATGGCTCAGCTTAGTTATTTCAGATAGGTATGATCCAGTTTTGTAAGACCAAATCAAACATAAAGGATTGAGAGAAAAGGGAAAAAGGGATATCAGTGAAGGATTAAAACCCAAGATCCAGATTTCACTCTGTTTCTTTTGTGAGGTTCCAAACACCAGGGAATCTGTTTTGTTTTCCTTCCAGATGTTTGAAAGGTGAGCAAAAGTGGCCATATTATTTAAAAAGTAATCCCATTTGAAACAAATTAAAATAATATTTTCTGTAAAGCGAGAAAACCCATTTCAGTAAGGTACTTAAAAACTCCCTTTATAAGCAATTCGAAATACTTAGTACAACCTGTCAGAATATTTCAATTAATTGTGCCCCCGAATTATTTTTTGAGGAATAATAGCAATTTCAAAGTAGCTTGTTTTAATTATCACTCATTTTGAAAGTCTTTGGAAGCTAGATGTATATTGCAGCTCAGTGAGTGTTGTTCAGTCTTTTTTTTCTGCTTTGTGGAAGACAATTCACATATTCCTGATGTACAGTACAGCAGTTAAGCATTCTTTAAAAAATAACAATGTCCATTTTAAAACTGCTTTTTTTCCCTTTTTAACTAGCTGTAGCACATTTATAATTTATTCAACTTTGTGCATTTATTTATTGCAACCTACGAGAAAGTAATGGATTAAAACATGTGATGAATAGAAAAGTTAATCCCTGATTGTTTTCATCCAGCCTGCAGCTGTCTGTGAGTAAATGAGCACAGCAGATCTGGAAAGCATTTACTATACAGAATTTGCTATGGCTTCTATAGTATGAAGGTACAAAAATCAATCACGGATGTGAGAATATAGAAGCTTTCATTAGATACAGATATGCAGATATTAAGCATGTTGCAAGCTGATAATCCTTTGCCTGGGATAACCTATTTTTAAATCTCTTTTTTGCCTTGGCTTTTTGTGATGAGATGCATTTTCAGATGGATTAAGTGACATGGGTTGTTCTTCTTCAAGTGAACAAGGTTTGTTTTATATTGTTCATCTTGTCCTTCAGCAACTCTGAAGCTAGAAGCGATAGGATTCCTTTGTTTTATTTTTGTCTGCTTTTTGCTTTAGCAAGATGAAACACATGGAGCTGGTGTGCAAGTTTTCGGTAGTTGATCAGCCGGCTAACTAATACTTGGATACTGTTGCTAGGCTTCGAGTCAGGGTTCCTGTGTTTCTCTATAATTATGCAGAGAGATGTTTTATGTGATGGTTTGTCTGTGCTTTCACATGGATTTTCTTTTTTTTTTTTTTTTTTTTAAATATTGAAAATCTGCTGACATGCTAGGCTTTAAAACATACATGTTCCACACTGGGCAGTTGCTCTTAAATAAAACATCTTTCAAGTATGAGGGAATCTATTTATTTGCTTTGGAATTGTGAACAATTGTAAACATCTTAAGAAACATGCATTTTATTATAAAAGAAGCAGAACGTGTCTTTCAAACCACAAAGGTACTGGTTTGTGGTAAAATGGCTTTTCTAAACCATTTTCTTTAATTAGATAAGAGTGATTGAGGTGAGGAATCATGTTTTTTTGGCTGCAAGTATTTCTTTTAAATGCTAGCCAGGCCTATGAATATTCTGTTTGTTTTCTTCTTTATTGGGGTTTGGGGAACTATTCAGTAATTTTGATTTTCATAAATCAAATGCCTGCAGAATGCTTCTCAAGTTAGGGGAAATCATGTTTAGAAAGATAAAAGCAGGAACAAGAAAGGGCAGTAGATCAAAAGACTTAAAAACCCTACAAAACCATCAGCAGCATGCAATGACTTGCGCTATTTTTATCGCTTATTACTTAATAGAAGGAAAAGGGACGTAAGGATGTATTACAGGAATTTGAATGTGAATAAAATTAACCTGTTTCGTATGCTGGTGGGCATTTTAACCTGGCAAAAGGCTGATGTTAGCGTAAACAGGATGACAACAGCACTGAGATCTTAATTGCCCACATTTTCAATGCGTCTAGTTTGGTAGATTGGCATAATCCTGTGTTTCCTTTTGTGGTTTCTGTCAACTATTTCTGCTAAATTAATAATTATTCCTCATGTCCATAGGAAAAAACCCTTTATATTAACAACTTTTAAGCTTGAATGAATATTGATTGGTATGGCTTTTTTTTTTATTATTATTCATCCAGTTTTCTCTGAAGGATTGCAAGGAATAGAAGAACATCATATGCTCAGTTTTCTATGTGGTAGCCAAAAAAATGGAAAACTGGGAATTGAGATCTGTTGATGTAATTACATGCTGAAATGTAGGACAGAGCTTGAAAAACTTAGTGGTTTTCTTTTTTAACTTTGATCAAAAGGAATTTTTTTCCCCGGTGTGTATTACAAAAAATTGGGCAGTAACAAGTTTTGTTTCCATGTTTAAGCTTTATTGTCAGGACCTGATTATTCTTGTCCTTTGAGGTTCAGCAGGTTCTGTCCAGCTAATATGGACCTGCATGCAAGTGGGACCAGTTATGAGGTGCTTTGTCACTGCCTGTGATTTCTTAAGATTACTTGAAATTTTGAACGGGAGAGAACTGACAGTGCATATAACTGCTGATCTAAGTACAGGAGATTTAAGGGCAATGAGGCTGATGAAGGGTCTGGACTTTAAGCCTTATGAGGAACAGCTGAGGGAACTGGGGCTGTTTAGTCTGAGGAGGAGGAAGAGGCTCAGGGGAGACCTTATCTCTCTCTACTACTAGCTGAAAGGAGATTGCAGTGAGTTGGGGGGTTGCTTTCTTCTCCTAGGTTACCACTGAGAGCACAAGAGGAAATGGCTTCGAGTTGCACCAGGGGAGCTTTAGGTTAGATGTTAGGAAAACTCTTTTTCTCAGGAAGAGTTGTTAGGCGTTGTCATAGGCTAGTGCCAGTGCCAGTGTGACACTAGTGCTCTAGTGCCCAGAGTAGTGGTCGAGTCACCATCCCTGGATGTGTTGAAGAAGTGTATGGGTGTGGTACTCAGGCGTGGTTTAGTGTGGTGGTGGTGATGGGTTGACGGTTGGACTTGATGTTCTTAGAGATCTCTTCTAACCTTAATGATTCTGTGTGATTCTGTGTGTGTGTGATTTCAGCATGATTTGGCCTGATTTTTTAGACCAGGCTGTGTAGTGTGTCCTTCCCACCTGCCAGACAGGCAATTATTGCCACAGCTACTCCTGTTAGAGTTTATTTTACAGACTGAACAGGAAGAACCTTGTAATTGAGCCGAAAATAGACTACCGGAGGAATCTCAGGTCATCTGCAGTGCCTTGGAATTAGTTTTGACAATAATTTTGTGGTCTGAGTGGTGGGCGAAGGTCATGCTGTCTTATCCGTTGGAGAGTTTTGAGATGTTCGGGAGGGTGGCAGAAGAAGAAACGAAAGGGAAGAATTGGTATGGTTTTTGGTCTTGTACCTGTCTTTATGCTAACAGTCAAATGGTTGGAAGTGTTTCAAGGGTCCCCAGCTCCCACGTACCCCAAATCTGGTTTCTAGCAAGCTCCTAGTTCACAAGCTCCTCACCAGGAGAAAAGCTTCTCACTTTCTCTGCTCCTTCTAGACTGATATGCTTGTATCCAGCAGTTGGGAACTGTGTGGTTTTGTTTAGTAGTGTTCCTATCATCAGTTTGCTGTTACATCCATAGCAGAGTTTGGTCCTTAAAGGTCCTTAAAGTGACCTTTTTTTTTTTTTAGCTAGTTTTCACTAGCTTCTCATCAGTGAGGTACTGAAATCAGAGGCTATGGACAGAACTATTGCAAGTCACTCAATTAAGAAAAGAAATAAAGCTGTGAAGGATAATCAGTGGGAAAAATGATTCAAGTATACCAGGGATAAATGCTCTGCCCGGGAACAAAACTGACGTGTATTTTTTTCTATAATAAACAGTTTATCAAGTAAGAGTAATTCTTGCTTAACAAAAAAACCTTTATAAGTGGATTTTAATATCCTCAAAAACTCTGGTGAAATACACGAAAGCACATTGAGCTAAACAGGCAAATCAAGAGTTATGTTATGAGCAGACAGCACTGCAGGTACCCTAGAACTCAAATGCCAACATTTTGAACTAGTATTTCAGCCAAATTGGAACTTAAGGTAATGATTTTAAGTTACTTCTTGTGTGCAGAATTCAAAGTTGCATTCAACCTGGTAGTTGGATCCTTCTAACCCCCATTACTGTTCTTGGAGTCACTGGAAGTGGTCAAGAGATACGCTATCCGTTAGGAGTCACCTTTCTGATTCAGCCTTCCAGACAAGATGCCTGATCCTGCACCTGTGTGCTTTCCTGGGCAAAGGCCCCTGTTAAGAATAAGTTAAGGAGTTGAATTAGAATCACAGAATCCTTTTGGTTGGAAGAGACCTTTAAGATCATTGGGTCCAACTGTTAACCTAACGCTGCCGGGTCACCACTAAACTGTGTCCCTCAGCACCACATCTCCATGGCTTTTAAACCTCTCCAGGGATGGTTGTGCCACCACTGCCGTGGGCAGCCTGTGCCAGGATTTGAAAGCCCTTTCAGAGAAGAAATTGTTCCTCATGTCCGACCTAAATCTTCCCTGGTGCAGCCTGAGGCTGTTTCATCTTGTTCTATTGGTTGTTAAATCCTTGGGCTGAAAGAATGTAAAAAGCGAGCAGTACTTTTGAGTTTATATTGGATTTTAAATTTGTTCACTTGTGTCCAATTCAATTTTGTAGGTCATAGATCATAAAATTGGAAGAGGTTTATGTGATCAGGCTGTCTGAATTTCTCCATAGTGTAGATTACAGAATTATCTTAACTAATTCCTGCTTGAATGGGATTATATCTAGAAAAAAAACATTTTGTCTTTTTAAAGACCTGCAAAAATGTAAATAGGATTTGGAAAATTATACCCTAGTTTTGCGATCTGATTTTTTTGGATACCTTTGTTAAGTTGATTACTGCCTTCATTAAGCAGATGAATCTTGTTTCTATTATCAGCTTGTCTGGCTGTAGCAACTGGACCCTGAGGCTAGCTTCTGTCTTCTTGACTCTACAGTGTCTGTGCCCACATTTCGCTTCCGTAGCCACTCCTTCCTTACTGACAAGGAGCTGATCTCAACTCGTAGAGAGGAAGAACCCTGAGGAGGAGCTGTAAAACTTGAATGGAGGTCTAAATTGAATGTAAGAAACTGCCATGGGCTTTGTAGATTTTATTTATCTTGCTGTTTGCTTCATGCAGCGCTCCAGGCTTGGGGCAGAGCGGCTGGAGAGCTGCTGCACAGAATAGGACACAGGGGTGCTGGTTGAGAACCAACTGAACATGAGTGTGCCCAGGTGGCCAAGAAGGCCAGCAGCATCAGAATCAGAAATATCAGAATATCAGAATATCAGAAATAATGTGGCCAGTAGGACCAGAGGAGTGATCGTCCCCCTACGTCGGCAACGGTAAGGCTGCATCCTGAGTACCATGTTCAGTTTTGGGCCCCTCGCTACAAGAAAGGCATTGAGGCATTGGAGCGTGTCCAGAGAAGGGCGACAAGGCTGGTGAAGGGTCTGGACTTCAAGCCTTATGAGGAGCAGCTGAGGGAACTGGGGCTGTTTAGTCTGAGGAGGAGGAGGAAGCTCAGGGGAGACCTCATCTCTCTACTACTAGCTGAAAGGAGATTGCAGTGAGATGGGGGTTGCTCTCTTCTCCTAGGTTACCACTGAGAGCACAAGAGGAAATGGCTTCGAGTTGCACCAGGGGAGCTTTAGGTTAGATGTTAGGAAAACTCTTTTTCTCAGGAAGAGTTGTTAGGCATTGTCACAGGCTGCCCAGAGCAGTGGTCGAGTCACCATCCCTGGAGGCGTTCAAAAAACGTATAGATGTGGCACCTAGGGACATGATTTAGTATGGCGGTGGTGATAGGTTGACAGTTGGACTTGATGATCTCTTCTAATCTTTATGATCTGTAATTTTGTATTATCTTAATCACCTTTCTGCTAACTTTTCACTGGATACACTCAAATCTGTTTCCCTAGACTTTCTGCAATTATGCTTTTTGAAGAGGGTATGTCCTTTGGAAGGATATGACCACTGCATGTCAATCATTTTTTTATATATATAAATATATATATATTTGTCTCTGTGTAGAAAACAAAAGGATTTGGTTGGCCATACCAATATTAGGGTAGTGAGATAAGGCAAGGAGACTTCAATGCTGCCAGAAGCTATTAGGAAGCCCAACAAGGGATATGACAGGAGAAAAATTGTTTCAGAGAATCCCAATATTCCTGAAAAGTTAATGTCTTTTCTTTAAACTGTTTTTCAACATGAGCCTCAAGATCTCTCCAAGACTGTGTTAAGCGCTACGTGGGATTTGAAACGGTGAAGCCAGGTCTGAAACAGGGGTTGGACAGATGGAGAAATAGATGTGTGTGGAGTCCCATGGCTTTCTGTATCTCTCATTTGCAATGGTCAGATCACAGATAAAAGAGATGAAAAGAACATGAAATAAATGCTAGAGGTAAAAAACAGAATAAAATGAAAGAATAAGTGGAATAAGAATAGTCAGAAATGCTTTCTGAAGAAAATTCCCATCTTTCCCAAAAGAAATACAGAAATGGACTGAAAACTCCCCAAAACCCAACCCAAACCAAACACAAAAAAGCAAACGTACAAACAAACCCCAAACCAAACAAAAAGTAAGTAATAAAAACAATAAACAAAAGTGGAGCGAAATAAAACCCTAACTCTCAGGCTCATGTCAGTCCTTATGCCGAGGACTTCATCAGAAGCTTTTGTATGCACCCAATAATTTCCTTTATATAAAGAGGCTACTAGCAGATGACAAAGATTAATGGCACAAGTGTGGATTTGTAACCTCCAAATAGGTGGGGTTTTTGTGCNACATTCTGGTTTCCTTCCAAACTAAATTATTTATCCACATTAAGTTGATGTTATGTTTTCCATCCCTTATGCAATAGTTTGGCAATTTAAGAGACTTCAATGAAGAAATATGTTTTGAATATCTTATGAATAATCTGATATTCATAACAAGGTATTAATGTCAAAATTTTCATGAAAATCAATCTTGTAATACACAGTCTCTTTAAAAGGAAATAGTATCTTCGCAGAAGACCATTTGTTGTCAAATTATAGTTGAGGCTTGATAAAAGGGTAGGCTTTGAAGCACACTGCTTTATAATGAGTGTAATATTTCACACTAGTTTTCACACTGTTGACATTATTTCACGCTGTTACTGTTACTCCATTTCCATCTCCATCTCCTGGGCTCTGAGTTGACAGTCTTTCCCTTGGAGTTCAGGATATGCTGCATCTTTTTGCACTGAAGGTTCTGTCACACTCTGGAAGGTACCTTTTAAGTCAGATCTCCTTAGGATCTTGGACAGAATTCCCAGGGAATCCAAGGCCCTTAAAACTAGTTGAAAGTTTTCTTTCATTCTCTCTGTATTTTCATGAGCCTCGTGTTTGGAGATTATTTTTTTTTCTCTTTTGTGTTCACTTCATTGACAACATTGGATGTCTTCTCTGTATTTTCCAATTCTAAGGGTGGCTAAATGAGGAGCATGTCTTGTTTACTGGTTCCCATGGTTCTTTGCAGTGGCAAGTGGTAGCCCTGAAGGATGTACATGTTGTTTGTCAGAGTAGCTGGTTGTTTTTTTTTAAGTATATCACAGGAGGAATTACTTTGGAGTTATCTGGTTTTGTGTATTTTCAGGAATAGCTGAAAATGTAAATGATTTCTAAACATAGTAATACAAGACACATTATTTTGGATGGCACATGTTAAGGGATGACAATTTTGATTTCTTCAATTTCCAAGTTAACCAATTAGACAGTTTTATTTATTAGCCTATCTAAATCTATGTTTGTATTTGGGTGTAACTCCCTGAAAGGAGGTTGGAGCGAGGTGGGAGTCAGACTCTTCTCCTGGGTTACCAGTGATAGGACAAGAGAAAATGGCCTCAAGTTGCACCAGAGGAGGTTTAGATTGGATGTTAGGAAAACTTCTTCACGGAAAGAATTGTTAGGCATTGACACAGGCTGCCCAGGGAAGTGGTGGAGTCACTGTCCCTGGAGGGGTTCAAAGAACATACAGATGTGGCACTTAGGGACATGGTTTAGTGGCATGGTGGTGATAGGTTGGCAGCTGGACTTGCTGATCTTTGAATTCTTTTCCAACCTTATTGATTCTGTGATTCTATAGGTATAAGTGTAAATAAATATGCTGCTCGTATAATGAGCTTACTGTTCTGCACCTTTTTCTCTGGAACATCTCTCTCTGCTCATTCCCTCATACATGGATGAACATCTTCTATATGGACAGTTGCAAGCTCCAGACTGGGTCCTGCACTCTAGTCCCCAGTTTACATGTCCTACATAGCCTGGGAATTCTACTGGTGTGCAGCAAGGTTGTTTTCTTAGAGAGTCTCTGTTCTGGTTTGGTTGTTGCTCGTTGGGGATTTTTTGTTTGTTTGTTTCTTCATTTGTTTGCTTTTTTTTTCTCCCTATGCTTTCTATTTGTGTCTTGAGAATTTCATCTGTGCATTTTGAAGCCAAAAGACTATTTCCTGCTCCATTGTTGTTGAAATCATTGCTCAAAATTTGTCTTAAAAGCCAGAACTATGATACCATCCTGATTTAGAAGAGGTTGCAGAGTAAATATAATCCAGCAGAGTGGCTATAATTGGGTGAAATCTATGCTGAATGAAACCAACAAAAGTTTATTGAGTTGAAGGGGCAGGAAGATTTACATACAGCATTGAGACTGTATTGTTTGTACATGTGTAGGAGTGTCTCTAGTCTTCTCTTAATTATATCTTTCTGCTAACTCCAGTAGACTAGGACTTCTGTACCCTAGTAAAGATACCATTGTAAATCTGTCATCCTAGATGGTGGCTTTCAGAAATAAGGTAACTATGAAAATAAAATGCCCAGATTTTATTCTTCCTCCTAAAGTATTCTGTAACAAAACAAAAACACACACCAGCAAACAACAACAACCTCCCCCCCCCCAAAAAAAAACCCCAACCCCAACCAAGCAACAAAAGAACCCCTATTACTTGTTAAATTTATGTTCTCTATATATAATATTTTGTTTTATAACATTTCTTACTTGGGAAACTGCCTCTTGCATCTCTTTGCAACATCTGAGATAGCAAAATATAGCATAAATTCTGTCATGTGTTTTCAGTTTTAAATCTGCCTTATCAAATCTATAATTTAATACAAATTATTAATTTATCCTGAAGAAATTATTTGTTGCTTCTGTAAAAGGCCTTCCAAGTGCAGACTGTTAGCTTGCTGGTTTGTCCTTTGAGTCTCTCTCACCTTTTTTTTTTGGCTCTTAGCGTACTTCAGGCATTCCTGGGATTGCAGGCACCAAGTTACATGTGTGTCTTGACCTGAAGGATTTCAGCAGAGTAAAATTGATGTTTTCGTGTGTTCGCGTCCCACCTATGGGAGTGGTCTTGCAGAGATGAGGGTCCTTGTAGCCTCCAATCGACAGAGACCTACTGCATCGTGTGCTGGACAGCCTGATCCTGTGTCATTGTTTCTGCCTTCAGAAGGAAACCAGATCCCTCTTGCATGTCCACGTAGCACTTGTCCACTTATCTGGGGTCACCCCTTGGAAGGAATGAAAAGAGACTGTGAGTCCACAGCAATGTCTGTGTTAGTTAAAATTTGCCTTTACCCTTCTTTTGAGGGCTCAGCTTGTTATTTTGGGTCAATGCCTGGCTTATCTTGCCAGCTTCATTTACACTCATGAGAATGCCAGGTGCTAAAGAGCTCTATTTTTGCTGCACAGATCAAGTGTGTCTGATTTCCTGTGGCCTATTTTTACATAATTCTTCATTCTATGACTAGGAAAAGCTGCAGAGGGAACAAAGAGGTTTTGAATAGCCAGAGAAAACTGCTATGATGTTATTAGAAGAAAATAAAGGGGAGGATGTTATCTGTGAGATTCCATTTCTGAGAGGCATGGAATTAAAATTAGAGGCAGGAAAAGATGCACTAAAAAACCACAAATAAAATAAGCTCTGGAATAGTACGTTTTGTTTGCTATATTTCATCAGTCAATTGGCTGTTTCCAGATAATTCTATGAAAAATGCATTTAGATCTTTACATAAAGGATTCTCAAGTATCATAGAATCATAGAATGGCTCAGGTTGGAAGGGACCTTAAAGATCATCTAGTTCCGACCCCCCTGCCATGGGCAGGGATGCCACATGCACTAGACCAGGTCATCCAGGGCCACAGCCAGCCTGGCCTTAAACACTGCCAGGGATGGGACCTCCACAACCTCTCTGGGTAACCTGTTCCAGTGCCTCATCACCCTTTGGGTAAAGAACTCCCTTCTAATCTCCAGCCTAAATTTCCCCTCCTTCAGCTTGTAGCCATTCCCCTGTGTCCTGTTGCAATCAGACCAGGAGAAAAGTCTCTCTCCTTCTGCCTTATAATCCCATTTCAGGTACTGAAAGGCCGCTAGAAGGTCCCCTCTAAGCCTTCTCCTCTCCAGGCTGAACAACCCCAATTCCTTCAGCCTGTCCTCGTAGGGGAGGTGCTCGAGTCCTTTGATCATCTTTGTGGCCCTCCTCTGGACCTGCTCCAAGAGGTCCACATCTTTTTTATGCTGAGGAGCCCAGAACTGTACACAGTACTCCAGATGAGGCCTTACGAGGGCAGAATAGAGAGGCAGAATCACCTCCTTAGACCTGCTGGTCATGCCTCTCCTGATGCATCCCAGGACACGGTTAGCCTTCTGAGATGCAAGTGTGCACTGCTGGCTCATGTCCAGCTTTTCGTCTATCACGACCCCCAAGTCCTTCTCTGCACGGCTGTTCTCAACGAGTTCTTCTCCAAGCCTATGCTCATATCTTGGGTTGCTCCTACCCAGATGCAGGACCTTACACTTGGACTTGTTGAATTTCATTTGATTCTCACAGGCCCACTTTTCAAGCCTGTCCAGGTCCCTCTGGATGGCCTCTCGCCCCTCTGGTGAGTCAACCACACCACTCAGCTTGGTGTTGTCTGTGAACTTGCTGAGGGTGCACTCGATACCTCTCTCCAGCTCATTAATAAAGACATTGAAGAGCACCAGTCCCAAGAGGAACCCTGTGGGACACCACTCGTCACCGGCCTCCACCTAGGCAAGTACCAGAAGCTCAGAAGTTTTCTCATTTATCCACAGGTATTCCAGGGCATTCCTGTGTGAAGCAGTTATCTGCAGAATTAAGCAGTTATCTACAGAAAATGAGGTGTTGAGGAACGCGGTCTCTCTTTCTCCCTAGAAGAGGAAGCATAAGGTCTACTGGGGATTGTGTGCTTTAACCCAGTGGTCACCTGCCTTGAAAATGGACAGCTGACTAGGCCGTAGTGACCTCAGAGGAGAGGTGTGAGGTTACGCAAGTGTAAGAACTCAGTACAGGAAGGGCATTGAGCTGCCGAAGCATATCCAAAGAAGGGCAACAAAGTTGGTGAAAGGTCTAGAGCAGAAATGTTATGTGAAGCAGCTGAGGGAACTGGAGTTGTTTGGTCTGGAGAAGAGGAGGCTCAGGGGAGACCTTCTCACTCTGCAGCTACCTGAAAGGAGATAGTAGCAAAGTGGGCCTCAGTCTCTTCTCCCAGGTAATGAGCAATAGGACAAGAGGAAATGGTCTCAAGTTGCACCAGGGGAGGTTCAGATTGGAAAATATGAAGAATTTCTTCCCTGAGAGGGTTGTCGGGCATTGGCAGAGGCAGCCCTGGGAGGTGGTGGAATCACTGTCTCTGGAAGTGCTGAAAAAAGTTGTAGATGTGATGGCTGGGGACATGGTTTAGTGGTGAGCATATGGTAGTGTTGGGTCGATGGTTGCACTTGATAATCTCAGACGTCTTTTCCAACCATAATGATTCTATGATAACTAATATAACATAGTTCATTTCAACTCAATGAAAGAAAACTTGCATTAGCTAGACTACTAATATAGAAAGTGCTTTGAATTTTTAACACAGGACTCTGTTTTCCTCATTCTAGACAATACAATCATCTTTTGGGGGACAGTTTTGTGGGTTTTATTTTTTTTTTTGTTTTAGTACGTAAGTTTTCTAATGATGGTTGGGTGGAGAAGGTTTCCTTTTCCTCATCTTTACTGACAAAAGCTAAAGCTTGGAGACAGTCTACTTCCAAAGCTGGTGGAGGTTTCTCTCTCCACATGCCTGCACTGAAGGATTTCTTTTTTTTTTTTGTGAGGTTTTTTGTTTGTTTGTTTGTTTTTTCTAAGTAAGAGAAGATCTACCTGAGTCAAAATCCCTGTGGGTTAACAGTGCTTCTCATCCTTCTGTGGAGGACAGTTTATACTCTCACAGAAGTATATTTCAAAAGTTATTTCCTGGCAGAAATTTCATTCAATTAAGCATATTTTTTGGCATGTCCAGAGGTTTGGAGAGAGTAGAACTTGCTAAGAGCTTTTTGATGATATGCTGACTTTAATTATATGACATTCCCAAACAGAATTTGGCATTTATTCCTTGAATAGTTTTCTTATTTCAAAATAGATTTGAAAGACTTAAAAATAGGTAGAGTTCTCCATTTTTGAAGGATCTGCTTCTTTGCTGTAGATAATTGAAAGGTAAAAGATTGGAGTGCCTGTGATTAAGTCTGGGATGTTGCCAGTGGTCCAGAGAGCAGAGTCCCTGCATCCCAGGGGTGATGCTCTGGTCGCTATGGTGATGGTGCAGTGTTTGGAACGCTTTGGCACAGCACCCTGTGGGCTTACATCAAGCACCCTGCCTGCTGTAAGGCCCCAGAAATCGCCCTGCCCTGCAGGCTTTTGTCTTTGCCAAACAGCTAGTGTTTCTGTTTTCCACACATGGCTACGTCTAAATAAACAGTTGCAGTTTATTCTGTGCCAGCTGATGAGGGAAATAGTTCAACTGAGGGGGGAAGTTTTTCTGGTGTCTTAATTCTGTTACGCAAGTGACAAATCATGTTCTGCATTAAAGAAGTGTAAATCTGGATAAAAACCACATAAATTATTACGGATTTAAGCTAGTGCCTTATTTCAGGGTGTATTTGGGTGTCCTCTTGGAGAAGAAAAAAGACAAAATCTATTAAGTCTTTTTCTGGCAGCTGGTGGACAGTGTCCTATGCAATGTAAAAAATGTCTATGCAGATTAAAAAGATCTGCTGCTTTTCTGGTGTGCGTCTTCTATCTAAGAGAAAAAATGGTGTAAGTTAGGAGTAAAGAGTTATTCAAACCCCAAAATTCCTCATTTAGTTATATTCAGCATTTGGTAATGGCATGTTCTTGACATACAAAGATAAAACTGCACTGTGCTTCTGATATCCAAATGTTTGTACTGTTCAAGTGCTGCATGCAAATTAAAATTGAACATTCTTTGATTAGTACTAGATACGTGTACAATAGCAGATATGCTGGTTTCTGAAATGTTACAATGACTTGAGCTTTGTTTCTAGCTTTTGTAGATTACACCAGCATATGGCTTAGACAACTTTGTTACCATCCCTAACAAAACAGGCTCTAATTTAGAATGTCCTTTGCTGGTTACAGCTAAATCGTTATTGTCTTTTGTTTTATGTTGTTTCTTTTTTGAGAAAAGTAAAAGGGGTTTTTTGTTTGCAGTGCTTTAATAATCATGCTCAAGTCCATAAAGCTTCCTGGAAACTAGAAAGGGATAGGATAACAGTGGCCCATTAAAATACGTGTTGTGGAGAATTAAGTTCTCTATTCTGGTTGAATTACTTCCAGGAAAGAAGGAGAAATCAGCCAAATATCATACCATGGTAAAGAAGTATCAGAATTTCAGAATCCTGATGAGGTTTTTTTGTTTGTTTTTGTTTGTTTCTTTGGTTTGTTGGGGTTTTTTTGGTAATTTGTTTTGGGTTTTTTGTTTATTTTCTTGATAAATATTCCTAAAATTTTACTTTGGAAATACCAAAGTGATCTCTGCCAGATGAGAGATGCCTGTAAGGAACTTGGTTAGGCAGTGGAACGTTGCCCAGAGAGGTTGTGGAAGCCTCATCCCTGGAAGCTTTTAAGACAAGGCTTGATGGGGCCCTGGGTAACCTGATCTAGTGGATGGTGTCCCTGCCAGGCAGTGGGATTGGAACTGGATGATCTTTGAAGTCCTTTCCAACTCTGACAATCCTATGATCCTATGAACTTGGTAAGCAGGGCATGGTGATATTGGGTGGCACCTGATGTACTATCAAGTCATTTGACCACCAGTGAACATCAGTTTGAAAATAAAGGATGTTTCTTAACTCATATATGAGTACTTGTCGACCAAGGTTAAGTTGTTACACTGAGCAGAGCTATTTAAACAGGCCAAATGTTCAAGTTCAGAGTTTGTTTCATGGGATGTCAGGCTAGTTCACAGATCGTTAAATATCAAATCAATAGCAGTCTATGCCTTACCTTCTTTTTCTGTAGATATATAATTACAAGAAATGGAGTTTAGCTGTGACAATTCACATATGTACTGTATTTTTGTTTCATGATGGAGGCATTACGTTTGTATTAATCTAAAAGCTACAGGGTGTCCTTTTTAAATAACTTTCAAAATTCTGTGTTAAACAACATTGTACAGGTTGCTTACTTCTGATGGGACAAGATGTGAATAAATGTGTTTAAAATGTCAAAAGCCAGATCACTGGTTCAGCTTCTTTTATCACTTGATAAAGAATATTTTTTGCCAAGCTGAACATCTTTTAATTGCAGAAAAATCAGTGCAATTAGCACCGACACAAAAGAAGTTAGAAATCAAAATCTGATCTCTATGTTTAATGACACTCAAGATTTTCTCTCTTAACACATAAGGACTTGGGATAAGGTCGTCAGTGGAGTTTATATGTGAAGAGAAACCCCAGTTCTGAAATGCTTGGCAAAATATTTGGGTGCAGATTTCATCTCCTTTTTCTGAGTGCTGCTGTTTTGTATCTTGAATCAGCGGTGGAAGCATAGATCTCAATTATCCAACCTAAATGTATAATTGGTTTAATTAAGGATCTGGAGTATGTACGTCCAATGTACTAGTGATATCAAATAACTTATTGTAAATGTTTTGGGGTTTTTTTTAATTTGAGTTGATCTTAAATTTTTTGGGTTATTTTTGGCGAAGAAATGCCTCCACACAGTCTGTGGAAAATCTAGTGTAGCTTTATAGAGAAAGCATTGCACTGCAGTACCCAAGCTCCTGAGAACTGGAGGTTAATGTTCACTGAGGATGTATGTGTTTGCACTTGGTCTGCCTAGGGAAAAGTGTAGGTTCTCTCTGTGGAGGCCCTAAGGAAAGCATATGGAAGTAGAGTTTTGGTCTGGATTATGTGCACAATAAAAAAATGTCTTGGTGATTTCCATAAAGTGAGAGTCTAACTCGGTTCTTTCTGACTTGGGGTGGTGTTTCTGATGTGCGGAAACAAACTTTAATTCTCTTTTGCTAACTCATTTCCCATGGCTAAATGGTGTGTTGTCACTACACCATCACTACAATACAGTGTAACTGTCACACTTCAGGTTTTCCTCCAGCAGATTGAGAAGAACAAATTTATCTGAAAATCCAGGAAGGGAAATACGATTGAACCAGAGGAAAATGAGCTATGAGTATAGTGTTAGTATGGGTACAGTGGTTTATGTCAGCTGTGTATCCAACCATTTAAAAAGGGTGTGAATATCCTAAGACACTAGCCAAATTCTTACTGAAAAAATCTTACCTCTTGAGTTCTAAATCAGAGTATCATAATGGTCTGATTATCTTTTGTCAACAGCATATTTCAGCCTATTTTTCCTCATTGTACCTGGAATATCTGACATTTAGGGTATTTTTGGTTTTGTTTTCTTTTTTTTCAGTCTTGGGCTTTTCTGACAGTCAAATACAAATCTGAAAGGACTACAAATGTGTGACTTTTTTTTTTTACCACTTAGAGTGAGGTATATTTGAGTCTTTTCTTCACTATTTTTCACTTTCTAACTTTACAGTTATGCCAAGAATGTTTTCTGTTTTTATTTATTGTTCTGTAATTTCATGAGATCAGTTCTAGTGTTGGCAACAGAATTCTTGGGTTTAACCAATTGTTGCAGTAAATAAGTGGTTGATTAAATCAAGCTTCTTTTTCATGCAAATGTCTTTTCTGAAAAATAAACATCAGTTTTCATTGAATTGAAAACTCTTTTGCTGTGTACAGTTTTTTTTTTTACACTGTCTAAATACAAGCAGTATGATCTTCCTTAAATCTGGAAGAGTTAAAGCTATTAAATTCTGATAAAGAACATTAATGCATGTAGTTTCCACTGCCTGAGTATGCATCAATGAGAATAAATTCAGTTGCGTGGAAATACTTCATAATGTAATTATGTAGATTTCATGGAAAATTTGTCCAGGGTAGTTTCTATAAACTTGCAGAAATTACATATGCCTCTACTGTTCATGACAGCTTGTCAATAAAGGTCTATCACTTCTTAACAGCTAACTGGGCTTTCTTTTCTCACTGTGATTTAAAAATTAATTTATTCTTTTATGTTTACAGTGTTATACTCCTAAATATAATAAAACAAATGATATAAATCACGGTCTAAGGAAATTCCCATTGTATCTTGCTATTGAAAATGAAGATGGTGGCAGTAATAACTTCTTCCCTCATTGGAATAATTTCTTACATAACTTTAAATTTGTTTTAATGGTTGAGTTATGAATTTCTGAGGCTTTATAGTCAACTAAAGAATGAGTATAATTGTAGTCAGTGCTACATTAAACACAGGCATTTAATAATTAAAGGCAGACTTTCTTAGGCATGTAGCACAGAATCCACTTTTATTGACAGGGTGTGAGAATCTTCTTGACTACAAGTAAAGCAGGTTCCTTGTTGAAGCACGGGCACAGGTCAGGGCTTTTGCCAGCAGTACAGGAACAGGTCAGTGTTCAGGCTGAGTTGCCGCAGGCCCCTGCAGCTGCTGGGACTGGGGTTGGGATGGTGTGTGTGGCTCCTGCAGGGCTCTCAAGGCTTGTGGTGCAGAGGAGTATCGGGAGTCATGAATGATCCTCATGCTTAACTGCCTTCCCTTGGTTTACATTTGATTCTGAGCTGCTCAACCACTGGTAGGTTATTTCCATTTTGCTGGTGAATAATGCATGAGGGTATGTAAGTGGATGTTCCTTGTCTGAGTGGGCTGCAGATGAAAAGTGTCAGCTCCTTTGCAGCATTAATGTGCATTCTCCCCCCCCTCCCCAGCCCCAGATTAAAGCTAGATAAGGTTGGGTTTTTTTGGGGGGGGAGGGAAAGGGGATACTCGTAGCTACAAGTGTCAAAATATTGGCAATGTTTGCTTTGTCTCTTCCTTTCCATTTGAATACTTGTTACAACGAAAAAAGTCGGTTGCCAGTTTTCCCTTACAAGCTTATTTTTCTTGAGGCTCCCCTTCAAAATGTCAATGTTCCATTCTTGCACCTGCTGCTTAAGCTTCCTGAAAACTATCAGGAACAGGACATTTTTTTGTTTTGTTATTGTTGCTGGTAGTTGTTTCTTTTTCCTGCCACTACAGATAGTTTGTTGTACCTACTCTTCACACTTACTCCTTCTTGCTCTTCATTCTTGCTCTTCAGTATGTCCCAAAGGGATAGTTGTAGTACCCTTCCTGCACAAGCAACCTTGAGGCACAGATATGTGCTATTCTCATGTATAATATGTGCAATTTTCCACACGCGTAGACTGAAACACATTGGATGCTGTAATAATTGAGACAACACTTAAACCCGCCCATGATCCACTTAGTAGGAAAACCTCTTCAAATTTTTCCCTTATTAATTTTGAGTATCTTAATGTTGTTAATCACTTATTTCAGTTCCTGGGGCAGGCAAATCTTTTCTCCTTTTTCAGTTTATTAGTAAAGATCCTTTTATAGTCCAGAGTGCTTGAGAATTAAAGCACAACCATTGCTCTTGTTTGCTTGTGATTAGGCTTATAATTATCTTTTCAAGATCATAATTTGATCCCTAAACCATCCAAACTCTGCAACTGATGTCATGGACCATTCTAAACAACATATTTAATTGGAGTGGTCAAATGTGAAAAGTGGAAACTTCCAGAGGCATACCTGATATATCAAATACTTTGGAAAATGGTGTTTTGTATGAGCACAGGAGAGAAGATGCCATAATGGGCAGAGACAGTGATTAACAGGGAGGCAGACAAAGCACAGCCTTTGTGGGGAGGTGCTACTGACAGTAATCTTACCATGACCTAACTCTCTGTGCCACAGAAGTGTTGTGCTTGGTTAACAGTGCCTAACTCGTTCTGGAACTGCTGTAAAAGGCTTTAGTTTAATTGTGAGTCACCTTCTCTATGAAGACCAGTGAAAATGTTTTTATCAAATTTGAGCAATTGCGAAGGGAGAAAAATGTTTAGAATAACAATTTTGTTTTAAGAGTGTTGTTACTGTAAGGAGTACTGAGCTTTTCTGTAGTCAAGGAAAAGGAATGCAATTCTGCACCTCATCTCATGGTTTTCTTTGGGGTGACATTTCAGCAAGGATTCTGTGTATAGGTAGCCTGCTTTACCTGGTCCTACCTAAATTTAGTCTTGGAAAGCCAGGAAATGTGCAGCACAAAAAGGACAGCTTTGGCTGGAAAACTTATACAGAAAAAAAGAAATGTTTTATGGTATGGACCAAATCAGCAATTTAAAGATGTAAATTGTCGGAACAGTAGATCAAATGGGAGACTAATACTCATTATTGGCTTTTTATACTATATGATTATAGATTAAGATGTACATTGCAATAAATGAGGTAGTGCCCCATGAATAATTCTCCATGTACCTGTCTTCTGTCCACTATAAACAGCCATCCATTTAATTTTGATGCACTGTGTTTTAAGCCTTTCCCTCTGAGCCCTAGCTAAAATACAGGAAGTTTTCAATGCAGTTTTGTTGATTGTCTTGGTTTAAAGTTACAATGTAGTGGCTTTGGAGATTTAAAAAAAAGAAGAAAATGATTGGAACTGCTATAAGTAAGATTACAGGTTGTCAGAATCAAATCATGCTGTGTTTTCTACCATAGTTACATCCTTTGTAATGAAATGTATAGATGTGCCATGTTTTGTTTCTGTGAGAAGCTGGAAATTATCTTGAGGACTGCTGAGTTCTGCTTAGTTTTATGAAATTTTCTGTTCTTGTCAGATTCTGCCATGACAATTGCTTGACAAGCAATTAAAATCTCATGTGTCTCCAACTCTGCTCCATCTTTACCTGATAAAATGTTCATAAACACACAATGTGAGGCATCACCTTATATCCATAAAAAAGGACTGAGAGCTGATCTGCTTCTTAAAATGATGAAATGCACAAATGAAGAGAAATTAATACAAACTATTTATGGAATTTATACAAAGTGTTGAAACCCAAAATGCCCAAATGGGTTACAGAACCAATAAGCAAATCTACTCGTCCTACTTCCACTAATTTATATCTCCTTACTGGCTTTGGGCTGATTCAAGCTCAAACTAACTGGTGGCTAGCAAGTTCTCTAAGCAGTTCTCTAAGCCCAGCAAGGTCTTCTGTCAGTCTTCCCTATTGCAGGAGACACATCAAGAGCACAGAATCATTAAGGTCATCAAGTCCAACCATCAACCTGTCACCACCGTGCCACTAAAAACCACGTCCCTAAGTACAACATTTATATGTTGGTTTTTTTGAACACCTCCAGGCATGGTGACTCCACCACTGCCCTGGGCAGCCTGTGACAATGCCCAAGAACTCTTTCCTAATACCCAATCTAAACATCCTCTGGTGTAACTTGAAGCCATTTCCTCTTGTCCTTTTACTGGAAACCCAGGAGAAGAGACTGCCCCCTATCTTGCTCCAACCTACTTTGAGGTAGTTGTGGAGAGAGACAAGGTCTCCCCTGAACAAAAGTGTGACTGAAGTGTCCCCGTCACCGAGATGTCCCTGACTGCTCAGATCATGTCTTTTTCTGACATTAAAGAAATACAGAAATGGACTGAAAACTCCCCAAAACCCAACCCAAACCAAACACAAAAAAGCAAACGTACAAACAAACCCCAAACCAAACAGAAAAAGTAAGTAATAAAAACAATAAACAAAAGTGGAGCGAAATAAAACCCTAACTCTCAGGCTCATGTCAGTCCTTATGCCGAGGACTTCATCAGAAGCTTTTGTATGCACCCAATAATTTCCTTTATATAAAGAGGCTACTAGCAGATGACAAAGATTAATGGCACAAGTGTGGATTTGTAACCTCCAAATAGGTGGGGTTTTTGTGCCATTGTATATCTCAGTTGTCACATTATGGAAAATAATTAGGTTCAATGTAACTCCCATTTGGGGAAAGGACCATCTTCCATGGACTAATTGAATTTGGATGAAGATAGCCTTCCAAATACAAAACCGACTTGATTACATTGCCAATCATGTAAAACAAGTTTCTGCATGAATACAGTAAGTCACAATATATTACCGGGTCTCCTTCTCTGAGTTATTATTTTGGAGGCATAGTACTACATTGTGTAATTCTGCCTTTGCATTTGCTTCTGTGTGGTGCCCGTAGAGAATTTCAACAGTGCCTGGCGTAGTACAACAGCATCAGTACATTATTTAAAATGAGTGTAGTCACTTCAGTGTGATTTAATAAATAAAACACCCTTTTAAGAAAAAGCCAGCTCCACAGAGCCCCTTGGTGAAGAACTGAGAACCCTTGTTTGAGAACTGGTGGCTCTGACCAGTACCTGAATTTTTTGGAGTACCAGCACTTACCTTGTGTCTGGTGATGGGGTGGGTAGCTGAAATGCCGAATGTGTGTTTGCTGTGGAACACAGTGTTGCAAGCCCTCTGGGTGGGAAGGAATTGTGGAATTGATTTATATAGGGGAAATGATAGTTGCAGGGGAGATAAGTTTCCTTGCTTTATGTACAAATTAAAAGTGTTAGGGAGTAAAGTCAAATCTCAGTGGTTTAACTTTTTTTTAAAGTACTTATAGCTGTTTTATCAGTTTATCTTTAAATAAAAGTGTATGTGATCTCAGTACGTGCTGAGATCAGATTTTAAGGCTATTTAATGGATGGGTTAATTGAGGCATACACAATTTGAATCACTTGCTCCTGGTCCACCCACAAATTTTGTGGCAGACTCAGGAATAGAGCCCAGATGTCAAAAAACAAGTTCCAGCTACAACATATTGATCCATAGTATGCACACTTTGGATATTAAGAAAAATTTCTTCACAGAAGGACTTGTTAGGCATTGGCACAGGCTGCCCAGGGCAGTGGTGGAGTCACCATGTCTGGAGGTGTTCAAAAAATGTATAGGTATGGTACTTATGGACATGGTTTAGTGTGATGGTGGTGGTAGGTTAATGGTTGGACTTGCTGCTCTTAGATGTCTCTTCCAACCTTAATGATTCTGTGATGTTGAGAGCTGTGACATCTACAGGAGGATCCTCATATGTGATGTATAGTCTCTGGAGTTTTTGTTTGCTTTCTTATCACTTAGCAAATTCAGACCTAAATTGTCATTGCACATTTAGATCATGAGAACGTCACTCCTCTCTGCTTTCCATTGCTCTCTTTTAGGTAATTGTTTAATAATGTAAATGCATCTAATAAGTAGAATCTGTTACTTTAAGCAAGCAGTGCTTTATTAACAAATTCAGGCTTTTCATGTAAAATGTGCAGTGCTCGCCCTGGCTGTGCAGATGCACATATATGCAGTTAGAACAGTCTGTGGTGAGCATGTTATTTTCCACATCTAGGGCTCTAAATCTCTGCAAAGCACAGTGTAAATGGTGATGTTGGCTTTAGATTACAAATAGCTTCATTTAGGAAACCACACAGAGAAGGGTATTGCCGAAGGATGTAAAAATATTTTATTTCCCTGAGAAAACAAAGTGGCTGCTATGGGACAGGAAATTATCTAAGGATGGTTTTTCAGACATGCATGCTACTGGATAGAATTCAAACATTTAAACAACAGTAGGTGAAAAAGTTGATTTTGCTAGGGTATATTTTTGAAAGATTTTTCTTAGTAGATCTAGATAGTTTCAAGAAAAATAAACAGGTATTTTTCCGTCGAGTACAATTTAACTGCTTTTTCATTCCAGTCCTCCTAGAATACTGTGCAAATAAAACATATTTATTTAGTCGAGCTAGCTTTTAAATAGCTCTGAAGAAAAGTGCAGACCTTTTGAATGCTGAAAGCTGATTTCTTAAGCTATCAGCTAGTACAAATAATGATTCTTCCGTGTAGTGAAATATATGAAAAATCTAAGCCATTAGTGAAAGTTATTCCATAAATTCAATAAGAACCCTCTTAAATGATATCTTTAAATGAGGAAAATATTAAAATACTGATGAAATGCCACTCTGCCAGTTCTAAGAGCACCCCCAGCATCACCCTTTAGCTAACCAGTTACTTACTCAGATGCAGTTGGGCTCTTAGAGGGTTGGTTGACTAGGTGAAATGTGGCATGATCCGTTGCAAACCTTCCAGTTAACTACCTTACCCCATCCTACCTGTGGAAGAGCTCTGGTTCTGTCTCTGCTTGTTCCATGTGAGGTTTCCTGTGAGATAGCGGTTTTTAATAACAGCCCCTGATGTTCCCCATATGGAAGGGCTACAGTGTCACTCCAAGTGCATCTGTGTGGAGAATGGTAAAACTAATTACTAACTATGATTAAATACCACGTGACTAGGGACATAAAAACACAGGATCTCTACAGGTAGTTGATTCCTAATCGTGTAGAAAGGTACATTTTAGGATATTTTTTTTGAACTGATTGTCTCCCTGTGCCCCATTGAAGTATATTTTCATGTCATCTGCAGACTTGCAGATGGTTGGACGTTAGGAAAACTTTCTTCCCTGAAAAAGCTGTCAAGCCCTGTCCCAAGCTTGCCAGAGCAGTGGTGGAGTCATCACGACTGGAGGGTTTTCAAAGCTGTGGAGATGTAGTGCTGAGGGACATGGTTTAGTGGTGACCTGGCAGTGCTGGTTAATGGTTGGACTTGATTTTTTCTAACAGAAAAATTCTGTGATTTTTTCAGAATTCAATTAAATTGACCTAAAAAACATACTCGGTGGTGACTCTGCTATCCCTTTAGCAGCATTTGCGGTCGCTTTTCTTTGTCTGAAGTGATGATGACTTGGCATACCCAGAAAGTGTAGAGACTTCTCAGGTGGACCTGCATGGAGTACTTTGAGTAAAGGATGGTTTGCTACCTCTAGCATCGTGCTTGCCTTGCCAGACCCACCTGACTCTTAAAATTAAATCACTCATGAGCCAGGTTCCTTTTTGCTCTTTGATCTCAGAGTATGCTGCAGAAATGGCCAAGTCCAACAGTGCTTGCTGGGGTTTACTTTGTGTTTGCTGCATTCAAGTGCTTGTTACTTACATGAATTACTTAGCACATGCACTGTTTTTTTAAAAAAATGTTTTCATGTCCTTCCTAGCTTATTATGAACACTCGTTTTTCGTGCCTGTAGATTAGTAATGAGGTAAGCTTATTCCTAACGCTTAAGAAAAATTGTTCTGTTCTTGAATGAAACAAAAATTCAAGTTGTTTTATAATACTTGTTTTCATTTCTTTCATAACCCCAGTACTCTATCTTTGAGGTCCTTAGAGGTCTTGGTCTTCCAAAGAAATTTCTGCTGTGGTTATGCTTCAGATTCCCACTAGCTGTGTGGGGCCCGCATGAATGCATGCAAAAATTGCTGTGTTGAATCATCCTGCTTGTTGGGTGTGAATAGCTAAGAGTGTGATCTTGCAATATGATCTACATTCTTGCATCCTCCCAAATTCCCTAAGTGTTTCTAGCATGTAGTATCAAGCTAGGGATGTCTTACATGTGGTGTTTAAAAACTTTTTCTAACTGTGTTATATTTTGAGAAGTTTATAAAGTTGATTCTGGGGTGCATTAGAGGGGGTGTGGTCAGCAGGTCAAGAGAGGTTCTTCTCCCCGTTTACTTTACCTTGGTGAGGCCACATCTGGAATATTGTGTCCAGTTCTGGGCCCCCCAGTTTAAGAAGGATAGGGAACTGCTGAACTGCTTGGAAAAGTCCAGCACAGAGCCACAAACATGATTAAGAGAGTGGAACATCTTCCTTGTGAGGAAAGGCTGAGGGAGCTGGGTCTCTTTAGTTTGTAGAAGAGGAGACTAAGGGGTGACCTCATTTATGCTTTCAAATATGTGAAGGGTGTGTGTCAGGAGGATGGGGTCAGGCTAGTCTCAGTGAAGCCCAGTGACAGGACAAGGGGCAGTGGCTGTAAGCTGGAGCATAGGAGATTCGGTGTGAATACACGTAGAAATTTTTTGACAGTGAGGGCGCCCGAGCACTGGCACAGACTGCCTAGAGAGGTTGAGGAGTTTCCTTCTCTGGAGATATTCAAAACCCGTCTGGACGCGCTTCTGTGTGACCTTGCCTAGGGAATCCTGCTGTGGCAGGGGGATTGGACTAGATGATCTTTCGAAGTCCCTTCCATCTCCTAACATTCTGTGATTCTGTGAGAGAGATCATTTGCCTTTGGGAGCACTTGTGATTTCTGACCTTGGTGTGTCCTTGTACTCTGTTTACTCAGAAATATCCGTCTGTGATTATTGCCATTAGTAGCAAATTTCTGCTTTGATTTCCTACCTCCTCTTCCATATTTTTTCATACTGGTTAAAGCTATTCTCTAAATGTTGTCTCACAGTAATCCTTAGATTCCTATGGAGGCTCAGTCTCTTTTCCTGGGTTACCAGTGATAGGACAAGAGGAAATGGCCTCAAGTTTATGATGTTATTTACCACTAGCTGTATATATTTGCAGAAAAGGCTGTCCATTACTGTCAATTTATAATCAGAAATTCTCACATAATCTCTTCTTAAAAAAATCTTTAAATGCTAATCTTCTTGATCATGTAAGCTGAAAACAAAGTCCTAAAGAAACCCCTGCCCATTCTTTTACATAATGGACCAGTGGAGCACTGGTTAAAAATTAATTTCCTAGTTAATATTTTGAACCTTGTCTGCTGAAATATTGATGATATTTGAATAATGAAATGGCAGCTTACTAGGTTGGGGTTGTGCTCTGGAGCGTATGATCCATGCGATTTCTGTCTACAGTTGTGAAGTTTTTCACTTTTGCTCCACAGATTATTCTGCTCCCTCGATGGATCAAAAAGCAAATTGGTTTTCTTAATTTATTTTGCTAAGTCTGGATTGCACCAGAATACAGGGCAACAGTGGAGGTAGGGATAAACTGCACTGCTCCTTACAGCTTTCAGATTGAAATGTGACTGGTGGTCATGATGGAGAGCTACCTACCTTCCAGCTTAGCTGACCCTGATGAACCAGGTCTGTACTGCCTTTGCTCTACCCAGTTGTGTACTTTGAAAAAAATCTGTCAAATAGGATTGTTTGAAGGAACGATAGAGAGAGAGGAGAAATAGTTTTGAATACCTCCTGTGCTTTGATACTGTTCTATTCTTCTAGTTATCCTACCTAGGGCCATTTCTGTTGTTCTGCAGTAGTCCTCTGTCTTGCATCATTCAAGTGGTCCTTTATTTCTTGAATGAGGTTCTGGTCCCATTACAGTCCATAGCAAAAGAGATACCACCTTTACGAGGACTGGGATGCAAACAACTGAGTCTTTTCATTTATTCATATACTTAACAACCTGTAGACTAAGAGGTGCATCTCTTCCAATGTCAGAACTCTGTGAACGGTATAAGAGTTTGCTCAGAGCGTTTACTTTTTGTAGTCTTTCCTACATAAGTTTAATCACTAATTAGTCACTCCTACATCTTAATTATTCACTGTACTGCTTTTGATTGCTATGTGGTTCGATAAATCCTTATGCTAAACTGGTGTCTGAGTAAGATTGGAGAAGATGCTGCAGGAATTGCACCTTACTCCTTCACACAGTGTGCAGCACCCAGACGTATACTCTGCTTTCTTGTTTATATATTGCATGACATACACGTCCCTAAGTCACTGAGTACTGGGATTCCTAAGCATCTTAAAGCAGTAATCCATTTTTGTTTTCTTCATTGAAAATCTCTTTCAGATTCTAACTCCCAAGTTCCCTGGGAATCACTGGAATCTCACTGTATTTTCTTCCTATCTTCCAGTCCTTCCACTTCCATTCTACTTTATTTCTTGACCTCCGATTTGTCCTGTGAGTCCCATTTATTTCTCCTTTTTCTTTTCTGCTGATAATTCCTTTGATGTTCCCTGCAGCTTCCCGACATAAAGGAAAATAATGGGCCCTGGGCAGGGGGACTTAGGGATGAGTCATTTCTAAATTTCAATTCTAAATTCCAAATTCTCAACTGGGAAAAATATATTAAGATTTTATGGAAAATTTACTCTTTCATGGATCCTGTTTTCCACAATTTCATAAAATTCCATTTATTCTTGTTCTCGACACCTTTTCACCAGTCACCAGCCAGCTAAGGGAGTGGTCTTAGGCTTTCCTGACCTCCAATGGGAACAGGACATGGGGTTGTGAATAATCTTTCACCATGTTTCTGTCTCCCATTATGAAGGAGGTGTCCTGGGGACTGTGCTCACCTGTATGTTGTGTAGAAGCAGTGGATCCTCAGAAGCCAAAGCTGCTGGGTGCTGTTTGCAGAAATACTGCATCAGAAGTTCCCAGTGAAAGAAATTGTGTCTGGTGTCCAGTGGTGGAGCTGAAGACTAGATCTTTCCTTCATTTTAGGTGTCTATTAGAAACATGAGTAAGAGTCTCAAAAATATTGCAAGTAATTTGAATTTGTTTCTCAGCTGAATCTTCCTTATGTAATACCTGAAATAGGTATTTTATCTTACCCTGTTTTGTTTGTTCTGTCTTGTGTACTTCTTTTGATACATCACCACCTTTGGAAGATTTCAAAAACATGTGTAGATGTGGTGCTCGGGGATGTGGTTTAGTGGTGAGCATGATAGTGTTGGGTGGATGGTTGGACACCGTGATCTCAGAGGTCTTTTCCAAACATTATGATTCTATGATAGTGTGTTCTTCATGCACATTTTTGGATATAAAGATGTGCTGCTTATTACTTAAGGTTCTGATACCTGAAATTGTGCCCTTGAACATGTGAGTATAGTCAACATAACTTAGTTGTAATGTGCTCCTGTAGACGGTGACAGGCTGGATCCTAGGTGGTTAATGCCAAATAATCCTTCCTCTAACAAATAAGCAGGTGGACAGATGTGGTAGTTACATATGTGTACACATGATACCAATGTGAGAATGATCTCTGCTAAGCACACAGTCTGCAATTATTCTGAAACATCAGGAATCTGCACCTGAAATGCCATGACTTAGTAGGGAACCACATATACGGTTTGCTTATTTATACAATTATTCTTTCTCTGATCCCATGAATTTTTAGGGATGTGCATTGCCATTTTCTACTAGCTTTATTTGCATTACTTCTTGTCCAGAAGACAGCAGAGTTATTTTGAAACTTGAACAGAGAAGCCAAATTTTATTGTAGTACTGATGATGTCTGGGGGTGTAACTGCCAAGTAATATCCAGAGCACTTCTAATTTCATACTAATGTCTTGAATGTCAGCCATGCATTTTCCGCTGAATTAATGAATATCTTGTAGCTGTGTCTACCACTGCTGTCAGAAACATGAGAATAAATGGTAATATCTCTGAAATGACATGTACAGAAGATTACTTTTTGCTACTGTGTTTTAAGCTTGCACCCTCTTTATTGTTTCGGTTGGTCTTATTTACCTGTCTTGACTTATTAACTTATAAAAACAAGAGTCCTTGTTTGGGTTCTTGTTCCATAAAGTCTAAACTCAGCTCTCGGTGCGCCATCTCAAGATCTAATCTGTAAGCAACACCAAGAAACAGGCTACACTGGACATCGCCAGTGACAGGACAAGAGGAAATGGCCTCAAATTGCACCAGGGGAGGTTTAGACTGACGATGTAGGCATTGTCACAGGCTGCCCAGGGCAGTGGTGGAGTCACCATCCCTGGTGGTGTTCAAAAAACATATAGATGTGGTGCTTAGTGACATGTTTTACTGGCATGGTGGTGATAGGTTGCCAGGTGGACTTGGTGGTCTTAGAGGTCTTTTCCAATTTTAATGATTCTGTGTGGAATAAAAGGTTTTCCCTCAACGTTTTCAAACATTGTAAAATGCAAGGTGTTACAGTCTTAAACCAGCAGTATGCATTGTATTGCTAATATTACTTTAATTATTAGTCCACTACAAAAACTCTTCTGTGAGCAAGCCTTCCTTTCTGAATGGGATCAACCACCCAGAACATTACAAATGCTGCGAACACCTACATATTTGAACAAAGATAACCCCCTGTTGCAGTGGATACATTGGTTTTTTTTATCCTTTCTTATTTTTACCAGCATGATTAATTTTTGAGATGAAGACTTGTAGGCTGTGAAGCTGTTATTTTAATGAATAAGCCGGCAGTGTTTTAGTTTCTTTTTAACACCAAATGTCTGAATGGAACTAAGGATAGTGAGACAAGTATCAGCTTAAATTATTGGGTTTTATCTTTTAAAGATCCTGCTGCTGACTTGACTTTCGACAGAGCTTGCTCTCCTTTATTTAGAAGAGAAGATATTTTGAGGATTGAATGGTTACATTTCAACTCTAGCATGAAAGACGTTTGGAAATCAACAGTAAGAGACTGTGCAGGTAACCGAAGTCTGCAGAATCTCAGAAGTCAAAGTAGAACTTACTTGGTGCTCACAGTGCGTAGGTCCACTTTGGAATTGAGATGGCGAGAAGAAAAGCAAATGAGGAATTCTTGAAGATCATTTATGCCAGATGGGACAGAAAAACCTAAGTGTGCAGAGGATAACGTGCGGTACCATAACGATGGTTCTTACTCGCTCCATATTTGAGAGGTTACGTCTACAACCATGCAAATGCTTTTTCCTTTCTAGATTATTATGCAAGTCAATGGGAGGTGGAGGTCTTACTTGGCTTTTTCCTAGACTCACAGCCCCCAACAGTAATCTCTCCTTCAGTTCTTCTCTCACTACTTGCAGATGCATGAGCTTCAAGGAGGCTGTAGAGTCACCAGTTTAGCTCTCTTGGCACTTAGTTGTTGTTTTGGTTGATAATGCCCTTGCCAGAACAAAACCAGGCTCCTTTTGCAAGCCACTTTGCATCATTTTTCAAAAGTCCTGGCTGACTGGGGAGGTGCCAGCAGACTGGAAAGCAGCCAATGTTACCCCCATATATAAGAAGGGAAGGAAGGATGATCCGGGAAATTACAGGCCTGTCAGTCTGACTTCTGTGCCAGGAAAGCTGATGGAGCAGATCATCCTGAGTGCGCTTCTGCAGCACTTGCAAGAGTGGCCAGGGGTTCGAGTCCACTCAGCATGGCTTCATGAAAGGCAGGTCCTGTATGACTGACCTGATCTCCTTCTATGATGGGGTAACCCGCTTATTAGATGAAGGAAGGGCTGTGGATGTTGTCTACCTTGACTTTAGCAAGGCGTTTGACACAGTTTCCCACAGCATTCTCCTTGAGAAGCTGGCTGCTCGTGGCTTGGATGAGCACACCCTTGGCTGGATCAAAAACTGGTTGGATGGCCGAGTCCAGAGGGTTGTGCTCAATGGAGTCAAGTCTGGTTGGCGGCCGGTCACGAGTGGTGTCCCTCAGGGGTCAGTGTTGGGGCCTCTCCTGTTCAACATCTTTATTGATGACTTGGATGAGGGGATAGAGTGCACCCTTAGTAAGTTTGCAGATGACATTAAGCTGGGTGGGAGTGTCGATCTGCTTGAGGGTAGGCAGGCTCTGCAGAGGGACCTAGATAGGCTGGATAGATGGGCAGAGACCAATGGGATGAGTTTTAATAAGGCTAAATGTAAAGTCCTGCATTTTGGGCGTAACAACCCCCAGCAGCGCTACAGGCTCGGGAAGGTGTGGCTGGAGAGCTCCCCAGCAGAGAAGGACCTGGGGGTGCTGATTGACGGCCGGCTGAACATGAGTCAGCAGTGTGCCCAGGTGGCTAAGAAGGCCAATGGCATCCTGGCTTGCATCAGGAATAGTGTGACCAGTAGGAGCAGGGAGGTGATCTTGCCACTGTACACGGCACTGGTGAGGCCACACCTCGAGTACTGTGTGCAGTTTTGGGCACCGCAGTTTAGGAAGGACATTGAGCTACTAGAGAGGGTGCAGAGAAGGGCAACTAAGCTAGTCAGGGGTCTGGAAAACAGGCCTTATGAGGAGAGGCTTAGGGAGCTGGGGTTGTTTAGCCTGGAGAAGAGGAGGCTGAGGGGAGACCTTATCGCTCTCTTCAGCTACTTGAAAGGCCATTCTAGGGAGGCAGGTGTTGGCCTCTTCTCCCTTGTGACTAGTGACAGGACTAGAGGGAATGGGCTTAAGCTGAGCCAGGGTAGGTTTAGATTAGATATTGGGAAGAATTTCTTTACTGAAAGAGTGGTGAGATATTGGAATAGGCTGCCCAGGGAGGTGGTGGAGTCCCCATCCCTGGAGGTTTTTAAGAAGAAGATAGATGTGTTTCTTCAGGGGATGATTTAGGGGTAAGAGTAGTGTAGGGCTATCGGTTGGACTAGATGATCTTGAGGGTCCTTTCCAACCATAATGATTCAGTGATTCTGCTGCTTTCCTGTAAAGTAAGAGTGAAAGTGGTAGTGAAAGTTTTTGTCATTAGATACATCATGAAGTAGTGTGCACCTGTGGGAAGCCAAGCAGCAGAGTGAAAAAAATTCACAGTTCTGTTGTTCCTCTGCTGACAGTTCAAGCCAAGCTAGGTCTCTTCACTAAAATACAGTATTCTTCTCGTGATGAAGGTATTACCCTCAAAGTGCAATAAGGTATTAAAAAGCTATAGTAATGTCATATTAATTGCTCAATTGTTCTTTCTTCTCTTCAAAATTAAACTTTGGCACGTGAAGATTAGATGATTGTTTACACTATTGTTAGACATTTCTGGGTTCTGACTTCCTATAAACCTTCCTCTTCTAGGTAATACCTCATACACTCTTTTCTTCCCTCCCCTCCGTTCTATCCCTCTCCACTTGTCTTCATTGCTAATGGTATGTTACTTGGCCACAATGTGGTGTCTTCTAGAAATTCTCTCTCCTGACACATTTTTAGTGGAACTTGTTTCCTATTGGGTCGAGGTAGGAAGGTTATCCTTAGAGAAGTAGTGATGGAAGCAGTGAAAGGCAACTGTAGCCATGAGGAGAAGGGAAAATGAGATTGAAAAATAGCAGTGAAGGACGTCAAGATTTAAGAGGATGATGTGGATTTGTGTCTGTGCTGTTTTCTTGTAATTCCTGCCTTGGGCTAACTCAGTAAATCAGGAGTAGCTGTAAATCAGGAGTAACCATATGTTTGAGAGATACTTGAGCCAGAGATGGGCTACAGAGCTGGCATTCAGAGTAGGTGCACACCTCCATCCTTCAGATCTTGTGTTACCCTTTAGACTTCTGCACAGGTACTGTAAAATGTTGTCAGAGCAGAGAGGGTGCATTTCATATCTGATGTGCTAGGACAATAGCGCTGAAAGAAGCCTGGAGAATTGGTTCCAACTGACTGACACCTGAACCAGTACAAACAAATGTACCCAACATCTCCCACTCTTCCACTAATTGTGGTTGTCCATATAAATTGTACTAGCATAATGTGTGTGCCTCTGGCACACCATTTCTCATTCTATCAGAGTCTAATCTTGGGTTTACACTCACCCACATTTACCCACACCACCTACACTCCCACACACCCCTGGACCCGAGAGCAATATACACTTTTCAGTTATGAAAATAGTGTTATTCTAAATAAAACTGACATGATCCTCCAACACTTTTGGAAGCACAGATGCTTTGTCCCACTATTTACTAAAGAGGTTCACACTTAGATTAAAGCAGTGAAATCAAATCACTGAATAAAGCCTGTAACAACACAATGATTTAAGGAATTCGTTCAGAGTTTTTGGTAGGAGGAAGGTTCCACAAAGGCAAAGTTACATTGTTTTGTCTACAACACCAGAACACAGGAACAGCATGCAATCCAATCTTGGTATCTTTGTTTTTCTGAGCATCTGGTGTAGTTTAATTTGTCTTCATTCTCCTTTGCAACATCAGACTGCAACCCACAAATGGGAATGCTGCATCCAAGGCCTATTGGTGTCAGATTGCAAAGGAAGAATCGAGCGTCTTTCTTTGCAGGAGCTACCAGCCATGAAAGTCTCCTCTCTCTGAATGATACTGCTTTTATATTTTTTTTTTTTCCTTCTTTTTTTTCTTTTTTTCAGCATCGGTTATGTGGATTGGGATATGCATAGCCCCCTGGTGTTAAATGATATTTTTCCCAACTTGATGTATACATAATGCAAAAATAATGAAATTAATTTTTTTGTGTAATTAAATACTTCTGAGTGGTGCTGCATCAGGACTGAGTCTCCCAGCGTATTATTAGTGGAGTAAATTGTGCCGTCCTTTCACCAGCTTGTTTAAAGAGCATAACAGTTGGTAGTGGGTTATAATTCTGTTTGATTTGTATTTTCTGTCTTTTATTGTTGGAGGTGAAAGAATGCAGCTTCAGGGCTTCACACTTGAATGCTTTCAGTTGAAGCCAATAGGCTGAGCTAAAACAGATCTTTCTGTTCAAACATCATACAAGTAGTTAATCTCTTGCTTCAGTGATAATTCTGTGTAGCTGGTTACAAATAGTCCACTGGTGTGTAAAGATCATAGAATGGCCCAGGTTGAAAGGGACCTTAAAGACCATCTAGTTCCGGCCCCCCTGCCATGGGCAGGGACGCCACTCAATGAGGAACTGTCCTGTGTGAGTTCTACTGGCTAATTAGAACATCAGCTCAGTCTCTATTTAAGGGAATCAGTTAAAACAAGTAGTTTCATGACACCCACTGCCAAAGGGTTCACAATGATTATTGACTTTTAAAAATATTTTCTTTTTCCTTGTCTTCAGAATGAGGAAACAAAGCTATTTGTTATCTGGGTGCACAAATGTACAGGAGATAGATACAAATATTTATTGGAGTTATTTTTGTTATTCAGGGTAAGACTGGATGTTAACTTTCAACCCAGACATATGGAATAGAAATGATGATGGGCTATGGGTGCTCTGGGAATATAAAACCTTGAGAATCATAGACTCATAGAATGGTTAGAATTGGGAGGCTCCTTTCAAGGCCATCCAGTCCAATCCCCTTCCAGTGAGCAGAGACATCTTCAACTAGATCAGCTTGCTCAGAGCTCCCGAACACCCTGACCTGGAATGGTTCCAGGGATGGGACATCTACAACCCGTCTGAGCAACATGGGTCAGTGCCTCACCACCCTCAGTGTAAAAAATTCCCTCCTTATGTTCAGTCTCAATCTCCCTCCTTTAGTTTAAAGCCATTACCCCTTATAGTTGGTAAAAAAAGAGACCTGTCTCCGAGCTGGCCTTGCATTCCCCACCTCTGGCTGAGGGAAAATACTCTGCAGAAAGAGAACTCATCAAATACAAAGTTTTATTTGGAGAAGTTGCTTTTTTGTTGGAGCAGTATACCTGGTAGAATGGACTTGAGCCATATTTTATTAAAATAAGATGCTTTCTTCTGCACTGCTGATAGATTCCAATCCTACTTTAACGTTCCCCTCCAGCAATTGTAGCTTTCTCTCATTGCATTTGCTTTTCTCTCTCTCCAAGCTGCTACTTACAAGATACCTGTCTCGTTATTGGCCATTGTTTCCTCCGCACTTTCCGCCTTTCACAGGAAATGTGGAGGGTTTCAGTTCTTCACCTTTTCACCTGCCATTGTTCTGCTGCTCTCTGCACCCAGACCCAGATTCCTCACGCAATGGTAGGCTACAAAGCAGCCTCTCCTCCTTGGGGACTGAGATTTTTGTTTCATTTCTCAGGTAAATTTTGATCTGTGGATAATGTATCGGTGCACTCAGAGCTTCATAAATTTGTGGATATTGACACGCTGAGCCTGGTGATTTTTTTTGTATTATTATTTTTTATTTTTTAAAAGGGCGAACCCCATGGTATTCAAGCTCTTTTGGATCATAATTTCTAAACCTATTATCTTCTAGCCTGGCAAAAATATTTCAGACATTTGTTATGACACACAAGTTTTAAGCAATAGTTAGCAACTTTTAGATGTCCTCAAAACGTAAGATTCTCTGTATTTTCTTGATGTTGTCTAAGCATTTGAAAGTTAAGCTTTAAGGTGGACAAGTACTTAAAGAGGCCTTTTAAGAAGATGAGGACAACTTATTAGCAAGGCCTGTTGCCATAGGACAAGGGCTGATGGTTTTAAAATAAAAGAGGGTAGATTCAGAGTAGTTACAGGGAATCAATTTTTTATGGTGTGGGTGGTGAAACAGTGGAACAGGTTGCCCAGAGAGGTGGTAGATGCCTCATCCCTGGAACCATTCCAGGACAGGTTGTTTGGGTCTCTGAGCAAGCTGATCTAGTTGCAGATGTCTCTGCTCATTGCAAGGGGAGGTTGGACTAGATGACCTTTAAAGGTCCCTTCCAACCCAAACTGTTCTGTGATTCTATGATTCTTTGTCTCCCTTCTGCAGCAGCATGCAGGTTTTTGGATGTTATTCTGGCATTACTGCTGTCATCTTATTGAAGGTTTCTTGATAATCATGTGACTGTGGCAAGAAAGAGGGACTAAGCTCACACACATTTTCCTGAGCACCTAAAGAACAAGTAGGGAAAATAGGACTTCCCTCACCTCTATTTGTAAGGTTCTTCATGATTTGTAGATTATGGATGCTAATGGCTTGTGGGTTATATTGTCGGTGTGTGCTTCCATAGTCAAATTATTAGGCATTTTGTCCTGAGCTAATAATACTAAGACTACCATTGTGAGGCAGTAAATCTTTAGGGAAAAGGTGGAAGTTGGTGTAATATTTTCTTTTTTAACTTCCCAAACCCACAGATTTTAGGACTTTGTTTAAAATAAACAAATTCTAGTAAGCTATTAGTGAAAATGAGAAGACAAAAAAACCCTGCAGCTTCAGATAGAATACTGACTTCCTAGATAGTCACATTTTCCAACTGCACAGCAGTGTTTTTTGCGGTAGGCTTTGCCATGGAGGAAGAAATTATATCTTCTGCATGGGGAAAAATGGAACAAAATGTTCACTCACCAGGTGATATATCTGACGGTGTAGATCAGAAAGAGTTCCCACAATTTCCATGAAACTCGAATAATTTCAAGTGGCTTTAATATTTTTTTATGTTTTTATAACACTGATTAGAAACCTTTAGATGATGAAATGCTACAGCTCCGGCAAGAATCTAATAAAAATACCCCCTGGGATTGATTTTGATTGACTACAGTTGCCTATCGGGTTTTATTTTACTATATACGAACAGACATGAATGAGTACAATTAAGTTAACCTTTTCCTCACCTAACTGCTCTTGTTAGGTACTGAAGGTATTATTGCTTTGAAGGACCCACATAAAGGAAAAGGAAGTTTGAGGATTGTCAGGTTTCTACGCCAGCGTCACCTTCTCAGGAAAATCCCCAGGGTGTCGTGCTTAGAGAAACACAGGCAGTGCTGAGATCTCATCCCTTTGGAGATGGTTAATGCTTAGCCTGTACCTGATTTTCTGTGAGTGGTGTTCTGGTGTTCATGAGCTTTGATCAAGCTGCAGGGTCAGTGCTAAGCAGCGTTGCTTTGATAGTTGTCACCGACATAGGCGATACTGAGAAGCTGTCTTGATGGTGCATGTACCGTACCTTTGCATTAATGCAAGGAATTGCTTCACAAGTACAGACCTAATGAGTTGTCCTTTCTGCTGTGCTAGGACCGTTCCTGGTGACCATCTCTTGTTCACCTCTGGAGAGCATGAAAAGAAGGTGTGTGCCCAATGCAGGCAGGAGTGGAAAGTGGCAGTTAGATCCACTCACCTGCCTTTCTGGAGGCTTCATGGGAAGTCTCTGTGCTAAGGAGTCTTGTTGAGCACCATGCCCATTTGAAATTGCAGGTGGAGTTGTTTAGTCTGGAGATGAGGCTCAGGGGAGACTTTCTCACTTTCTACAACTACCTGAAAGGAAGGTGATTAGAGAGTGATTAAGCATTGGAACAAGCTGTCCAGGGCAGTGGTGGAATCACTACCTCTGAAAATGTTCAAAAAACGTGTAGATGTGTTGCTGAGGGACATAGTTTAGTGGTGACTTGGCAATGTTAGGTTGACAGTTGGACTCGATCTTAAAGGTCTTTTCTAACCTAAATGATTCTATGATTCTCTTAAAGCACAAAATGGAGTACAGGGAGGCAGTGACTTCCTTCTTTTCCCATGGGCATGACAGGTAATGCTCCTCTTGGAGTATACCAGGATCAATCTCTGCTCTGTCTTGTCAGTAAAGTATATTGCCCTGTGCTGTGTAAAATAGAGATGCACTCCCCAGGAGACTTGTGCCTGCGGGCATTAGAGCAGTGCCTGGAGCTACGTGCATTTACGTCATGTGATTGCTAGAAGGAACAACTTCCCTGGAGAACAATTCTTATGAGGAGTGGCTGAAGGAAATGGGTTTTTTTTAGTCTGAGGAGAAGGTTCAGTTGAGACCTTTTCTCTCTATACAACTACCTGATATGAATTCCCGGGTTGCCAATGAGAGGACAAGAAGAAATGGACTCAAGTTGCACCAGGGGAGGTTTAAATTAGATATTAGGAAAAATTTCTTCACAGAAAGAGGTGTTAGGCATTGGCCCAGGCTGCCCAGGGCAGTGGTGGAGTCACCGTCCCTGGAGATGTTCATAAAGTGTAAGGATGTGGTACTTTGGAAGATGGTTTAGTGATGTGGCGGTGATAGGTTGATGGTTGGACTTGATGATCTTGGAGGTCTCTTCCAACCTTAATGATTCTGTGATTCTGTGACTCTCTTAGCCCTGTCAGTAAGCAAAGATTAAGATTTTAGTCTCTCTCCTGAGCGTTTCAGGAACTGCTGCCATAAAACTGGTTTCTGTTGGTCTCCACGTGGCTATCACTAGCAGGTCCTGAAGTGTTCATCCAGAATTCACAAGCCCTCACATACTATTGTCTACCTTTATTTAGAAAGCACTATGGAAGCATAAAATCTTATTAGTATTTATAGTTTGTTCCTCATTTGTTGCTCCAAATTGAATGAAGAGATTAGCCAAAGTAAAGCACAGAAGCTGATCATTCCAGTGATGGCACAGTTGTTCCGGTGGAGCAGTTCTTGTTCTGGAAATGATGTTGATTCTTTTGGGGAGCTCATTAATGCACATACTTAGAAGTTAGTGAAAAATGGTTCAACATTGTTCTTTTGGAAGCTTTGTGTCTTTGCAAAGTCAAGAATAAAACTCTTCCTGTCAAATAAAGAAGTTTAATGATGTGCGTAAGCTGAGTCTGACTTTTTTTCTGGTAGCATTTCCACCTGCTGTGAAGAGCTGCTTTTAAAAATAAATTGAACCAAAGCATAGAGTTATATTAGTTTAGAGAAATACTGCTTTATAAATTGATAACTATGTAAACACTGGAATGTTAAATTTAAACTATTTCACTTATTTATGCTTACTAATTCTTTTCAGTGTTATGTTAAAGATGAGAGTATTATGCATACAGGGGTTAAATGGATTTAAGTCATTTATTTTCTGTCTTGTCTTGAAGAAGTTTTCTCAGTAAGAGAAAGACCTAATTTTCAAAATAGAGTCACTAGTGATCAGCAGGATGTCTGAAATGGAATAAATATTTATTAGCTGTTATATACTTTATAATGTTGGAATGTTATTTTTTTAGTCTAGATTACTGTAAGCAAAAAACAACCAAAATCAACCCCCTCTGGTCCC
>VWZX01003571.1:111047-129741 GCA_013399015.1 Galbula dea
CCGAAAAAGAACAACCAAAAAGCTAAACAAACAGTAAATTTCCTGTTCTTTGGAATCTTGATAGCTTAGATGTAACCAGCTATGCTTAAAATTTTCGTGATTGTTGTCACCTCCTCCCTGCTTCCTCTCAGCCTGTTTCAGTTATTTGCTCCTCCTCTGGGAGCAGCTTTGCACTCACTAGCATAGCTATCTACAGAGTTTTTACAGTTTTCTTCAGAGTTAGTATTTTAAACCTGCAGTGTCTCCACCATTTTTTTTATAGCATTTGCACTGAATTTCACAAAATGGCTTGGTCAAATTTTCTTATTTTTACCCTGTGCCAAAAGAAATTCAGTTTTACTCTAGCACGGTGGAAGGGGAGTGGAAAATAAGCGTGGTTGTCTCTCATCTGTGTCAGGCCGGAATCTACCCTTGTGTAGGTATTCTGTTCTAGTGGCAGGTTTGTCTCCGTTCTTAATGTAGTTATCGTGTGAAGCTTGGTGTGATTTGTACTTTTCTTCAAAGTAGCTCTTTGGAGCATTGCAGTAAGCAAGGAAATAAAGAGGGAGAAGTGAATAAATAAGAAAAAAGTGAATAAAGGGGAAAAACTGAGTAAACGGGGATTGGTGAGTAGGTGGGAAAAAGACTAAATGGGAAAAATTGAATAAATAGGGAAAGGTGGATAAATGGGAAAGTGAATAAATGGGGAAAAGTGAGTGAATAGGGAAAAGTGAACAAATAGAAAAAGCAAATAAATAGGGAAAAATGAACAAATAGGAAAAAGCAGACAAAAAAGCAAAGAATTTGGAAAAAGCAAATAATTACAGAAAGCAAATGAATAGCAAAAAGCCTCTGTGCCCTGGAGTCAGCTGTGCCAGTTTCAAAGCTCAATGCACATGCAGAGCAGCTCTCTCTCTCAGGGTTTTCCATCCCCTGAATACCACTGCCAAACACACCTTTTCCCACCTGGCTACCCCCTGCCGTTGTCAAATGGGAATTTTTGGACCCCGAGAGTTCCATCCCCTGTGCCTCCCGTTAGTTAGTTAGCTCCTCACAAAGGCAGCACTGGTGGAAGCAGGAGCATCGTCTGCATGGCTGTGCGGGTGATGGTGTTCACATGACTAATGCTGTGAAAGATAGCAAGATTTTTTTTTTTTTTTTTTTTTTCNCCCAGCTGACAGACAGAATGTGGGGTGGGCTTTGTCACCAGAACGCTGGGTACTGCATGCCCAGCTATGCTCCCAATTACACAGTGCCCAGAAACCTGCTGCTTATGGCACAGCCTGAACACGTAGAAATTGGGTAGCTTTATTTTATTTTTTATTAGTATTATTTTTTTGTTTGGTTGGGTTTTTTGCCTCTTTCTTCCCAGCAAAGGTTATATAATGAGGGATTGCTGCTAAAGTAAAAAGGGAAAATGAAGTCTTTGTTAAATGCCTTCACAAAGAGAGAAGGTAAGCAATGAAAGCAGAACACTTTAATGTTCCAGGCTGGTGTTTGCTTGTGTATGTTTCATATGATCTGCTTAGTGATTCTACGATTAATCAATTCCTGCAGTTTCTTTTTTCAGAATTATTTTGTGTTAGACAGTCCATTTAAGCAACTGAGTGTTAAGGCTGAATGTGACTTTATTTGTTTGAGGTTTTTCTCTGAAAAGTAGTTTCGATAACGATTTTGTTCCCTAAAAAATGCATCTGAAGACACGTAAGGAATTTCCTAGGTGATTTTTTTCAGTGAATGGTGTTGTATTGCCCCTTCAGATGTCTGAAATGCCAGGAATAGAATTCTGAGAGCTGGAGGGAGGATGGTACTTCAGTTACCCTTTTAGAGGTGATAATTTTAAACTTTAAGGACATGAAATCAGTTCAAACATTTTTATGTCATTTTTATATCAAGTGTTTTTCCCAAGCAAGTTTTGCAACAGTTGTACTTAGAGTTCTGAACATGTGGAAATATTGGGGAAAAACATGTCCACAAGGGTTAAAGTGCAAACATTTAATTTCATCTTTTGGTGTTGTAGTTATTTTTTTTGTTGTGAAAATAATATAAATCATGGCTACAAGAAGTAGCTAAAAAAATACCCACCCACTTATATTTTGCAGATTGCTAGGGAAAAGAAACACTTGGGTGGAATATTAATCAATTTGGTCTCGGAAATGCTTATTTTTAACTCTTTCTATAAAAGATTTGTGTTAGACACTTGTCAGTTGGTGGAATTTGCTGTTCCCTGTCCTGTTTATTTTCTGTAGTAAAGGCTAATTTTGCTTGTTGTTCTCTCCTCAAGAATAGAACATTAATAGAAAAGCAAAAGCTAACTCCTAAACAGTCACGTAAAATCCTTCTGAGGTATGTAAAGGGGGAAAAAAAGTATGTGTTTAATCTGGTACCTGAAGGGTCTGTATAGATGCAGACCATGTCTTGCTCTTCCATAGGAATGAATGCACCAGCTTTGTGTCTTCTGAATTCTGTTGGTGTAAAGGTACTCAGCAGTTCTCCATCCATCCTGTCACTGTGCCCCTTATGCTCCCTTCCCACACCCAACAGAAGGTATTCCACCAGCTTCTCCAGACTCACAAACAGCTCCAAAATGCTGAGGAGATTTAGTTTTAGCAGTCTGTGGCTGCAGGCTAGGCAGTGTACTTGAGGTGTTACCTCTTCAAGTTCATGAAAAAATCAAATCTAATGGTCAGAGCCAATTTTTACTGAAGTCCAAGACAAACTTTAGTGACCTAAGGGAACAGCATTAGACCTTCAGTTAGCAAAGCTATATGTGCAAAATTGCCCTATATTCTGTTTTGTGAACTTCTCCTGTAATAATAAATTATTATTACAGTAGCTGTATGGCTGCTATCATAATATAAAAGATCCCTGTCTTCAGTGAAATAATTTCTAGAGCTGTGTTGTCACATACCTCAATCTAGAGGATCTGCATATGGCAATTTTAAATTAAGAGATGTGAGTTTTCTTTAAATTAATATTAACTGGAGTTTTCAATGTGACATTTGACACACCAAGGTGCCTTCAGTGACATGATCTGCTACTTTGAAATCTCAAACAAATATGAAATATGGAAAACTTGGAATGTCCTGAAAATCAGCCAGACTTTCTGCCAGTTTCGAGCATAAATATTGGAGTTCTGTGCTTTATCTTCTTTAGCAGCTTTTAAAGTCTACTTCCCTTATTTCAGCATGGTTTCAAATGAAATATGTTGGGAATGAATTAAAACCCCTTTCTCTATCTGCGCCCTGTTCTATTGTTTGCTTTTTCTTATGTTGTTGAGCTAGTTGCCAAAGTTTCAGCTCATTAGCAACATGAAGGGTGTGACGTGGTCTAGGGAATCCTGCTGTGACCGGTGGGTTGGACTAGATGATCTTTCGAGGTCCCTTCCTAATATTTTGTGATTCTGTGAATATAAAATAATCATGGTCACACCTAACTATAAAATATTATATAAACATGCAGTTCTGTCTTTATTTTCTGTTATAATTATGTTTTCATTTTTGCTCAGAAACCCTAAATTTTGCTCTGTTCTCTCAATTAAAGGCTGTATTTCAAGGCAGGACAGATTGATTCCTATGTATATTCATATTTGTGTGAATTTATTTCCTTACACAGTATGACAGACATTCTGTGATTTGATGCATATTGAATGGATAAACCTTTATGGTACTTTATAAATGGCACTTACTGGCACTTTAGACATGTAGGATGGCATTTTGTGGGGCATCATTCACAGTTAAAATATGATTGTTTGACAATTACAACAACTCAGTGAATTCCTCAGAATAATGTCTGGCTGCCTTTTGTTAGTTATACCACTGTGACTTTTTAGCCATGAATAAGTGGACTTTGGATCAAATCCTGCAGCTTCATGAGTTCCACCAAAATAAATGAATGAGAGTAGTTGTATGAATGCAGACTGAGTGAAGTGGGAGCTCTCAAGGTCAGTTCCTTTCTTACCTTATCTTATAGGTTGGAAATGCCGTTGCCTTTAGCCGTAGATGGGTGTTTTTTGTTAGGAAATTTGCCTTTTAAGTTGCACTTGGAACTAACTGACTCACTGCAGTGAGAAAGGGAGATATCTGCTTGTCCAAATTCTTGTCTGGCTGCTGCACTATATCAGCAACACTCCAAAAGGATGAGCCCTCTGGTTTGTGTTACATTTTTATTGCCCTTGCTTTTGTTTTCTGTCTGACTGTTTCATTAAGTAGTGTGTTGCAGCCTGTGGATACAGTCGTGTTCTCTTTGGGACACAGCACGTGGTGTAGCAAGTGTATTACCCTTGGGTGATATGTTCTATATACATTACTAATAGATGTGGTAGAAATGCCTAGATTAGAAAGAAAGGAATACCTAGGGATTGCAGCAGTGTAATAGAGTTCTGCCAGGAGAAGCATCTGTGTCCTCAATTTTTAACCTGGAAGATGGGGATAAGGTGACTGTTAACACTCCAAACTTCAGGTTAGGTCTGAACTTGCAATGGAACAAAATCCATCCAATTTGGGTGCCAATGGGAGAAGGAAGTTAGAAGATCACACATCAAGAATTGTGCCCATCACCCTCTTCCATGGCTTTCTGATTGAGTATGACAACACAGCCTGAATATGAACTTTCTGAGACTCAAACTTGGCTCTCTACAACTCCCTGAAAGGAGACTGTAGCAAGATGGGGGTCAGTCTCTTCTCCTGGGTTACCAGTGATAGGACAGGAAGAAATGGACTCAGGTTGCACCAGGAGAGGTTTAGATTGGATATTAGGAAAACTTTTTTCAGAGGAAGAGTTGTTAGGCACTGGCCCAGGCTGCCCAGGGCAGCGGTGGAGTCACCATCCCTGGAGGTGTTCAAAAAAACCTATGTGGTACTTAGGGACATGTGGCATGGTGGTGATAGGTTGATGGTTGGACTTGATGATCTTGGAGGTCTCTTCCAACCTTAATGATTCTGTGTTTCACATTTCCTATGCTATAGTTCAGAGAGTTGTTCAGCAGACTCATGCCATTGGTGTTGCCTCACTATTTATTATAGCCAGTAGAAAGGCTAATGTTGCTCGGTTGTTTTTGTTTGTAATCATGTTTTAATGATAATGAATTGGATTAGCAGTGCAGGCAAGGTAGAGTTTCTGTCTCTGCAGAAGAAACAATGCCATATGTTGCTAAATCTTTTTATGGGTTGGTAAACACATACAAATGGTGAAGTCATCTATGATTACCCTGGCTCTCTCTTTACCCAGTGCCCTTTAGGGAGGCTCCTACCTATTCCAACAGAAGGCGGAGACCCCCAAGCACCTTAGCAGCACCTCGGATCTTACTTCGTTCCAACAGCGACAACAATCTGAACATCAACAACATCCCTGAGTGGTCAGCTTCCTCTTCTGCTTCTTCACACCGCAGCCTTTCACCTCATCTACTTCAACAGATGCAGAATAATCCTAATGGATCTGTAAAAACCGTGGGGAGCTACACTCCATCCTCCCGGAGCCGCTCGCCATCCCTGAACAGGCTGGGGGAGGATGCCAAGAGGCAGCAGCACAGGCATGTCAGGTAACTTTCTGACACTTTGCAGAATGAGATATCCCTGACGTCCTCCTGCTGGACTGCCATGTTCTTTTGATGTTATTTATATGCCCCTTTTGTACTCTGTATAATATATAGGCAGTGAAATCTCAGCACAGTGGAACATGTCCGAGTGTGAATGTTTTAGTCATAAGCTCCAGTCACAAAGCTCCAGCAGCCAGACAGGCTTTAAAGTACAGCAGAGCTCAGCAGTGACTTATCGCTGAGTTTGTACCTCCAAATCAAGGTGCTAGTTCTCAAGATCTTTTAATAGTTGAAATAACATTGAATTAACATCAAAGTAAAATGTTTCTGAGATACTTGGTCCTTTCATGAAAACATTTCTTATGCCTGAAACCTATACTGGAGCCGCTTGTGGGTGTTAGGGCACAAGAGTTCTCTCTTCTGTAGATGTGTGCTGAATCAAAGAGCAAAATAGAAGGAATAACTAGGAGGAATAAGTGGGGCTGTGTAGGAGGTTGGCAGAGAGCAAAGGGAGCTTCCTGAGATGGTGCTGATAGATGTCGTGGGCTTCTTTCATGATTATCCTTGCTGCAGGGTTTTGTATTCCCTGTGATTTCATTGCTCTTTCTTTTCTTTTGAATTACAAATGTGATTTAGCAGACATTCTCTGCGAATATCCTACACCTTATGTCCCACTGGAGAGTAAATCTTGAGTAATTAGAGTGATGTAGGTATTGCAAGTAATATAATAAAGCAGTAGATGGGGTCTAAGTTTTATGCAGTAGAGCAAACTCATCTTACCTTGTTGTATGTTACAATAATGGCAAAACCTCATTTGGTTGTAATTTGGGTGATGCTCTCACAGAGACCTGCATAAGCTTAAAACCAGGTTGTCTGCAATGAGGCGTTTCTTAGGTAAGGAGGTGGCCGTGAGGTGTTTCTCAGAGAGCGAGTGTCCTCATATTATACTGAAGAGTGCTGCTACCACGGGAGTGTGAGATTTTTACTTTGAGTCAGTGATGATTGTAGCTGGAAGGAATAAAAAGCGTTTTCGTAGAATGGCTCAGGTTGGAAGGGACCTTAAAGATCATCTAGTTCCAACCCCCCCGGCATGGGCAGGGATGCCAATCACTAGACCAGGTCGCCTAGGGCCACATCCAGCCTGGCCTTGGACACCGCCAAGGATGGGGCATCCACAGCCTCTCTGGGCAACCTGTTCCGGTGCCTAACCACCCTTCTTGTAAAGAAATTCCTCCTAATCTCTAACCTAAATTTCCCCTCTTGTAGCTTGTAGCCATTTCCCCTTGTCTTATCACAGTTTGAGAATCTAAAAAGTCTCTCCCCCTCTATCCTATAGTCCCCCTTTAGGTACTGGAAGGTAGCTATGAGATCCCCTCAAAACCTTCTCTTTTTAAGGCTGAACAACCCCAACTGTTTCAGCCTTTCCTCATAGGGGAGGTCCTCCAGTCCTCTAATCATCTTTGTGGCCCTCCTCTGGACTCGCTCCAACAGGTCCACATCTTTTTTATGCTTTATTTTTTATGTTTTCATCAGTGTTCCCAGGATAATGCACTTCCAAATTCTTGAAGTGTAAACAGTCCTTTGAGGTAGGGGAACAGTAAAAAAAAATTTTTGGAATAAGCAAACATTTGTTGGCTTTAGCTTTATTCAGACACTTTCCCCTTTCTGAAAGCACATGATTTTGAAAAGTAGCACAAATGATAGTGGAAACCAATTTAATGCCTGAAATTTTGTGGAAATAAAATTTTGTTCTTTCTCTTGGTGCATCACTATCAGAGCTACTTAAACTGCTACCCAGCTGCAGAGTGTCATATGTACCATTAAGACTTGATTCAGAGGTGTCCAGAGTATGTGAAAGTATTGAGAAGAGAGCTGGACGCTGAGGTCAGTAGGCTGAGGTTAAACAAGGCCAAGTGCCGGGTCCTGTACTTTGGCCACAACGACCCCATGCAATACTTCAGGCTTGGGGCAGAGTGGGTGGAAAGCTGCTTGGCAGAAAAGGCTCTGGAGGGTGCTGGCTGTGACAGCAGCTGAAGATGAGCCAGCAGTGTGCCCAGGTGACCACGAAGGCCAACGGCATCCTGGCTTGGATCAGAAATAGTGTGTCCAGCAGGACTACATCAGGGATTGTCCTCCAGGACTGGACACCAGTGAGGCTGCACCTTGAGCGTTGTGTTAAGTTTGGGGCCCCTCACTCCAAGAAGGACATTGACTTACTAGAGCATATCCAAAAAGGGCAACAGAGTTGATGACGGGTCTGGAGCACAAGTGTTAATGAGGAGTGGCTTCAGGGAACTGGAGTTGTTTAGTCTGGAAAAGAGTAGGCTCAGGAGAGACCTTCTTAACTCTCTACAATTACTGTTAAAGAGATGGCAGTAAGGTGGGGCTCAGTCTCTTCTCCCAGGTAATGAGTGATAGGCCATGAGGAAATGACTTCAGGTTGCACCAGGGGAGGTTCAGCTTAGATATTAGGAAGAATTCCTTCCCTGAGAGGGTTCTCAGGCATTGGAACAGGCTGCCCGGGGAGGTGGTGGAATGCTTATCCTTGTAAGAGTTAAAAAAAATGTGTAGATGTGATGGTTGGGGACATGGTTTAATGGTGAGCATGGGAGTGTTGGGTGAATGGCTGGACTTGATGATCTCAGGTTTTTTTCAACCATAATCATTTTATGATTCTACATTCAAAGGCAACTGAAAGGATTGTATATATCACTTTTCCTGCACATTTTGTAGTTATGAATGACACCTTACATGACACTTTCCTCACAGATTTTGTTTAACTGTATGACTACCTACTTGTTGTCGGCTAAATGTGGGAATTGTTGCTGTCTCTCATTATTATTTGCAAATGATATGTTCACCATGAAGCTGTTGCTCCACTTAGATGAAAAAAGCCCTTTTTGCTATAGCGGTAGATTGGGTTCTGGAGCAGAAGCAGTCAGAAGAGGGTAGGTTAATGGGGAAGGTCAGGGTACAATAAAGGGTTAGTGAGGTTTGTGGGGGTTGCATTGTGGGAAGGGGTTGAAAAGTGATACTGGAAGGGGTTCATGTGATCTCTACAGTCTGTGTGGCTCAGGTGTCTATCTTCTCGTGAGGTTGCTGCTTTCCATCCCAAGCAGGTTTTCTGGAGGGCTAGGGGAGGCAGGGGAGCTGACTCCCTTCCTGTGGAATTTGTACCATGGTGGTTAGCAAAAGGAGGTGCCAGCACAGCCTCTGTCAGGGCTGAGCCATCAAGGATGGCTACCTTCTTCTAGATGAGAGGGAAACGTGGTCACACATCTTCTGAAATACCTTCATCCTAGTCCTCCACCATCATGGCATGGGACTTCTTGGGCTGGGAGCCAAAGAAGGGGACAAAGTGGGTGAGGAAAGATCTTTTTAGAAGAAGCCACCTGTACCATGTTGCAGCCCTGATTTCCATTAGTAAGTCTGGCTCAGGAGAAATGATACATCCAGTTCAGAGGTTAAATGTGCCATTTCCCCTTCCTCTTTCTGTCAGAGAGGAAATGAATTGTATCTCCTGTGATAGGAGTTAGACAAGATGCTGTGAGTAGCTGCTACGTGGCTGCTGCCAGACTAGGCAGGAAATACAGCTTGATACAAGTGGAAATTGGATGTATAGCAGCAGTTTACAGATCTGGATTTTTTTGTAGTGATGACTGTTTCTTCACCTGTAAGGTTAAAGGAAAGGAGCAAAAAACCTGAAACCCAAATGTTATATTTCCTGACTTCTTTTAAACAGCTGTGAGAGTTGGCTGAGATATCAGATGCACACTCCTTCACAGAGCTCACTCTGAAACTCTTAAATATGGCTTCTCTTTAGTGCACCTGTTCACAGCAAGAGAAGAACGGGACAGTGAGGTGAAAGGGGGAAGCTATTCCAGACAGTGATTGCAGGAAAGTGGAAGTGTTCCTGATATCGAGGATCCACTGTGTTTTTTTTAACAGCCAACTACTTCTTCACCTATACTGAGAGCCTTATGGCAGAGATTGGTTAATAAAAAAAGGTGAAGAAACAGTAAACTCCAGCCCTTGTATTTCTTTTTGCTTATAGCAGTTTGAGACCTTTTCTTTCTCCTTACAAGAAAGCAAGCAGAGTGTTAACAATGCTTAATCAACACTAAATCTTTCTTCTTCCTTTGGTGCCCTTTCTCCTATAAATCTTTATAAAAAATTCTTCTTTCTCATGGATATTTTGTATTTCTAGGCTTTCTTGTTAAGACCTCAATTTTTTTTTTTTTAATTTTCCCTCGTTTTTCTTTTAAAATTGAATGGTAAAATCACAGAATCATTAAGGTCAGAAAAGACTTTTAAGATCATCAAGTCCAACCGTTAACCTGCACAGCCAAGTCCACCACTAAACCATGTCCCTCGGTACCACATCTACACATCTTTTCAATCTCTCCAGGGGTGGTAACTACACCACATCCCTGGGCAACCTGTTCCAATGCTTGACAACCCTCTTGGGGAAGAAATTCTCCCAGCATCCAATCTAAAGCTCCCCTGGTGCAACTTGATGCCATTTCCTCTTGCCCTATAGCTAGTAGCTTACTGCAGATTTGTTATGACATCTCCTATAGGTTTCTCACCCTCTTCAGGATTCACCTTTTTCTCACCTTATATTTTTGACAGTCTTTCTGACAAATAGTGCTGCTTGTGGTGTGTGACTTGCATAGAAATTTTAAGCTTCATCAGGGTCTGTAAATGTGGTACTTTGATTTGCAGAAAGACTGAAAACTTTCATGTGATGTGTTGTCTTTTCTTGGCCATCGTGGTCAGATGAATGTTCATCCTGTTTCCTGTTGAAAGATTTTAACCATTAAAAATGTGTTGGGATGAAAAATGTGTATTAATTCTGCAGGATTAGATTTCTTACTAGAAGACAATTAATGTTATTCACTGCTTAATTTAATCATGCTAATGTAATGGTAAATGATTAATTTTGCCTATTTTAAATAACCAGTTAAAGTTGTTTAATTCTGATTTCCAGTGCCGTTTACAGTCCTAGCGCCCACAAGGATCCTCTGGTTGCCTTGGATTATCAGGGGCCTAAACGCAAGCTTTACAGTGCTGTACCTGGAAGACTTTTTATTGTCATAAAGCCATATCAACCTCAAGGAGAAGGGGAAATTCATCTGCACAAAGGAGACAGAGTCAAAGGTGAGTACGTAATTAATTTTGAATAAACATTTTCCTCTGCTAGGTCAAAACTTTATTTTAAAATTGTGTTTTAGGAAAAAAAAATCTGTTCAGTGGAAGTGCTTTTATGCCTGCTTCAGATACTTCTTTGCAGAGTATTTTGCTTCTAGGCCTGTTTTGTAATCGATGCATACTTAGCTACCATTATAATTGTGACTTCAAAGTACTACTAAAATTCAGAATATGTGCAGTAATAGCAGCATTATCTTTTACACAGAGCACGTAATTTGCTTCTCTAGTCAGTACAGAAAGACAGCTCTAGGGCTTTAGAGGTTGTAAACATGTCAGAATCCGAGCAGCTCAGGAAGGAAACAGGGATAAAGTCGAGTTTGTTTCAAGCCCTTTCCTCAAGGAACAATTTATTAGTTAAGTAGAAAAGGTTCCCTCGTGAGTCTGAGGATAAAACCTACCAGAAATATTCTGGGGAGGAAGTGCAGTGGTGCATGTGTAATTTCTGTCCACTGGTGCGCTTCCCACCTAAGAATATGTTAAAATCAAGACCAAACTTTGTGTCGTTTTGAAGCCAGTGAATATATCCAGGTATGTGCTTTACAGGACTGACCTTCCCAAGGGTACATTGTTAATACAGTTCTAGCTGTGGTTTTGCACATCCAGGTAAAACTGGTCATGGCATAAAAAGACTTTTTACTCGGTCCATACAAACCAAATACCAGTTAGGGAAATCAAATAAAAGGGAATAAATTCAGTGTCCTAAACAAAAGTGTTAAGCAGCGGAAAATTTCCTTGCAACTGAAACTACTTACCTTACAAAAGAAAATTTCAAATATCTCCTCCCTTGAGCCTGCAAACAGTAGTTGGATAAAAAAAGGGGGGGGGCGGGGAGGGATGGTGGGGGAGCTGTTAAGAAGGTATTTTTGTGGTTTTCATTTTTATGTGTTTACTGAAACTGATTACAAATTAATTACTACTGTTAGAAAAAAAGGGAACATGCCTATCCAAAATGGAACCATCCTTCCAGGGCTTATTTTTTCAGCTTCAAGTATATTATTTGCATATTGAATTAAAACGTGGCAGAGATTTAGCACTGGTTTTAGAGCATTTTATAGAACTTTGATTCCGTAAAGTCTAGTGATGTTTCTATCCATGTCAGTTTGCTTTTAGAAAAAGTTTCTTTGGGAAAAAAGAAAGTGTACATGGGGATTTCCAGTGTTACTACTTAGGATGAAATCTTGTGAAGTGTAATTGAAGGCTGTTTGCACGGCAAGGCTGGAACATTGTGTGACAGATCCCCACTGCTAATCAAAGTAACCACTTCCAGAACAAGATCAAATCCTATTTTGTGTTCCCATGTCAATGATTCCTCAGTTGTCACAAAAAATATGTCAGAATGATCACAACAAGGTCATGTAGAGAATGAGGTGTCCAGGTGAGAGGACAGTGATGCTTTAATAAGATGGCAGTTGTGTAACAGTGCTAAAGACACCATTCAGACTTAGCATATGTGATAAAAATGCAGGATTGATTAAATCTGGATTCACATCCCTATACCAGTCAAAATATAATTATTTATAGGGAAGAAAAATAATTGCTCCAATGTAAGAGGTTGACAGGCTCCCTCTCCATCATCCAAAAGTACAGGCAATAGAGCTGCTCAAATCTCCGATACTTGTGTGCTGTGTAAGTTCCAGACCACTGGCTCTGTGGAGGTCCTGCATTTTTTCTCTTTCTGAGCAGAAATTCCACTTGGTACTGGATATATTTTCTGTCTTTTAGACACCTGCTTATCAAGACCATGCCACAGTCAATACTGAGGTTTGATCTTCTGGGAGTACACATGCCTGTTTGGGGTGTGCAGTGCTTGGAGGAAATAAGAGAACATTAAACCCCGTGGAATTTAATTTTTCCTCATTTTGGGAACACGTTAGCCTCGCGTTTAAGAAGTACAGAAGTTTTGTCTTAGCCCCTCTCCTCTGTCAGATTGCAGTTGCACTGAAAACACTGGTGCTAAGGTACTGTTGTCTTGTATGGTTTTGAGGGATTTGAGCACTAGAGGCATTTACTGTGGGGATTCCAACTCTGGGGAGATGCTTATCACATGTACATCCCATGAGAGTAATCACAGTGAAGATGTAGCAAGGCATTTATGACAGAGATAAAAACCCAGAACAACATATTAGAGAAAGGGATTAGTTGGAAAATGTTTTTATGGATTTTCTTTTTTAACTTGGTAGAATTAGAAGGGTCACAGAGAGGGATGAATTCCTAAACCTATGATGAAAAGTGCTTTCGTCAGATGAAGAGGAGGCAGATTTTTATTTTCTTTCTCAAATCACTAGAACTGCATGAGTGACAGTAATTCACAGTATCAAGACACAAGGCAGCTGCACAGAGAAAGCTGTGCATGGGCAACACCCAAAGAAAACGTGGACTAACCCAAAAGATCTTGTATTCCCAGGATATTATGTAGCCTGTACAAAAAAAATCTGCTTTTATTTTTAGTTGTTAGGCATAAATACTAACATCATTTGTGTGTCTGCCACTCATGACAGAAGGGCCATGGCTGTTGGACAAATAAATCTGATATCTTTATTTGTACAAGAACCCTAATCTTATGCTTTGTCATGAATAAAGAACTAGCTTCATTCCCCCCGAGACACTCTTAACCTATTTTGTTTCTTTCTTAATTTTGTATCTAAGAGTTCATAGCAATAGATCTACCACAATCCAAACACACAGATACATATAAAGTATCATACCTTGTTGGAAATGTAATAGACGTGAGTTCCAGGTACCAATTAACATGGTGCAGACAATCTCCAGTCCCTTAGAAACAAAACAATCAAAAGTTGTTTTCAGAACCTATGTTATGTTAAAACGTACCTGACATGCTTATGAATTGTCTCTCACTGACCTAGAAAGAAAAAACCCAGGTAGTTGCCTCATTCAAATGCTCTGAGAACTTTTGAAGGCTCACCGTGCTCAGAGTTTTGTTTTTCCTTGCCTTTCTGTGTGTTTTTGTTACAGTTTCCATTTGCCGTGTGATTTCTAGCTTTTTCGTCCAATTTTCAGGGTCCAGATCATAGCATATTTTCTCCATGTGTGGCTTCCAACTGTAATTTTTTACTTTCTTGTTTTCATTGCCTGCCCTGATATTACTCTCTCCTGTCTTTCACCTGGAAGGCAAACAGAATACAGGACTGATACTGGAAAATACTCCGTTTCTGTAACTCTTACTGTGATGAAACAAATTTTCTAGTGCTTAGTATCTAGAAAATTGGAGAGTTATTTCATTATCAAAATATGCTCCACCAGAATTTTTCGTAAACCTTTTGAGATGTCTCCTGTGCAGGCACACTCTGTGAAGAGTTTACCACAACCGAGGTCTGTTCTCAGCTACATTCTCCAGGATCAGAGAAACGGTAGTAATTCACTAGTAGTGATTCAAGCATCTGTTCTGGGCAGAAAGTCAGTAGATCTCAGCATCAGAATTATTGACCCTTGCAATATTGCTTTTATTTAAGTGTGATATCAGCCAGGAGAGCAATCCAAATATATCTCTAACATTTTCATTTCTTGTGAAATCTACTTGTAAGTCATTTTGAAAATGAAAGATTATTAAATCCCTGCTGTGCTTGAAGATATTGCCAACAGACAGCGCTTGTGGGCACCACTGAAGTTGGTCTCTTGGGCTTTTGCACTTGGTAACTTAGTAAGTAAAATACTGGAAAGGGAAGAGCCTGAGAAATGCTGTTTTGTTTCTTCAGGAGCATTTTGTAACGCGTGAATAAGTATAGTAGCAAAATTTAACATCAGAGCCTTGCATAGGTATTGTTTTGCTACTCTTTTATATGAAGGATGAAATTAATGTGAAATGGAATATTAATCTTACTCAGATTCGTTTGTCTATTTTGCTTCCTTACTGTCTCCTGCCTTGATTGGTTTGATTTAAATTGCTAATGTAAGTAATTATAGAATCATAGAATGGTTTGGGTTGGAAGGGAGCTTTCAAGGTCATCTAGTTCAACCTCCCTGCCATCAGCAGGGACATCTGCAACTAGGTCAGGTTGCTCAGAGCCTCAGACAACCTGACCTGGAATGGTTCCAGGGATGGGACCTCTACCAGGTCTACGGGCAACCTGGGACAGTGCCTCACCACCCTCAGTGTAAAAAATTTCTTCCTTATATGCAGTCTAAATCTTCTCCTTTTAGTTTCAAAGTACTGGAAGGCTGCAATAAGGTCTCTCTGGAGCCTCCTCTGAGCCGAACTCTCTCAGCCTGTCCTCACAACAGAGGGATTCCAGCCCTTGGATCATTTTTGTGGCCTCCTCTGGACCTGCTCCAGCAGGTTCGTGTCCTTCTTGTGCCGAGGAACCCAGAGCTGGACACAATACTCCAGGGGATATCTCACCAGCATGGAGTAGAGCTGCAGAATCTCCTACCTTGACCTGCTGGCCATGCTTCTTCTGATGACTCATGACAGAAAACAACCTACCTTATTTCTTCAAGTTGGTTATATCTGAAGAGCCAGTTGAGAGCTGTCCTTCAAACATATATATGAGAGTGTTGTGAAGAGCACATAGCCTTGATCCTGCTCCAGCAGGAGAACCATAGAATGGTTTGGGTTGGACAGGACCTTAAAGACCATCTACTTCCAACCCACCTCTCATGGCTCTCTGTTGTGTCAAGGCTGCAAGAAAGTCAATAGGACGTAAGAGCATCCACAAATCCTTGTTGTCTTTGCCCTTGACTACTTAAAGCAGCCTTCTGTCAGTAATCAGTAACTTGCCCAAAATATTCAGGGGACAGGGAGTACCAGAAGACTAAGAGGAGCTATGAGTGGCACATGAGCACGCTAGCATAGTCAGACACAATAGTACAGGCTCCAAGATCTAAGTTGGTTTAGGACTTCTTCTCAGATCAATACTCTGCATTGCCCTGAGCTGTAGTTTGGGCATCACTGTGGAGAAGATCAAACTTGCCTCTGTCCACACCTTCCTTCACAGAAATGGAGATGAACGTTGTGAATGGATCGACTTTCTGGATACTTGATTTGAATTTTGGCAGAAATACAAATCGTTGCACAAGATTTGTTTCTTGTGCTTTTTTTCTCTCTCCTTTACTTTCCCCAAACTATGAAGGATAACCTTCACAGAAAGGTGTTGGCAAAGATAAAGAAGGAAGAAAAAGAATATACAGGTATACAGGGCCAAGTCTTGAACAGTACATCTCATCTGGTTCTAGTTCAACTGAAGTACATTTCCTCAGATTTAGAGCCATGGTAGTGTTAGGCCAACGGTTGGACCCGATGACCTCAGAGGTCTTTTCCAACCATAACAGTTCTGTGAGTCTATGATTATGTGCAGTTTATTGTATTTGTAGATTTTGACGTAGTGCATGGTTGCTCTGTTGATTGTCACTGTCATCTCATCCCAAAGTCCTTTTCCTAGACATTGCTGGCTTGCACTGTTTCTTTCCTGAGAAGTCAGAGGTGACAAAAGATGAAAAGCTGTTTTAAGTCAGGATCTAGCCTGGCACTGATGGTGGCCACGGTGGTTTGGACTGGTGACACGCGCTCAAAACCTGAAGCTAAGGTTCCTTCGTCTTACCGTCTGCTTGCAGTGTGGGTGGCCCTAGAGGCTGGTGGGATGCAGCCAGGAGATGTGCTGTAAGCTCAGGGTGTGGCAGTTAGGCTGTTAGGAGAAGTCAAACAATTAAATCCTGAATTACAAGTAGGTGAGGTAGCTTCTCAGCTAGACCAGGATATTCACTTTGATTACAGAAAGGTAAACTCCTTGAAGCCACAATTGGACCACGCTTTTGTTTTGGAGGCAAAACTGGACGTTAAATGTAAATTGAAAGAGTGAGGATTATTTTCCATCCCTGTGATTTCCCTAATTTGGTTCCCCTGTGAGGTCCCATAGCGCCGGATGGGAAAAAAACATCTGTATTTGCTTCTCCACTTAGAGAAATGTCCGTAGAGCTGCAGTTGAATCTGGCTGCTCAGGTCAGTTATACAAGATCATTAACTGCAGATACATGAGGCTTTCCTTCCAGATTGCACATGGACTGCACGAGAACGTTTTCTACATGGCAGCTGGGTCACAGGCACTTGTTGGCACGCTAGAGACCTTCACGTGGTTGTCATCAGGGCGAAAGACAAGGACTTCCTTTCCAGCCTGATCCCAAGTTATGTCAGTCTCTCTGGACTGAGTATTTGAAAGCCAGAAATGGTCTGTCCATAAGGCAGAACAGACATATCCTGTTCATCATTAGTCACACAGAGGAGGGTGCGGGAGGGGGGGGGAGGAAGAGGAGGGATATCTAGCAGGAGCACATAAGGATAGATAAAGAAACAGCAAAACTGAAACTAAACCCAGATTTTAAGAAAAATCTCTCTAAGAGAGAGCAAGATTAAGTTGTAACTTGTGCTCAACTTCATAGATGTTAATTTTACTCTTAAAACATCAGATTCTTTTTGTAATTCATGTTATCTGTAAAGAGACTCTGACCTGCTCTTACCATACAACAAACCACTTGTTTGTTTTTGCTAAAAGCAATAGGAAAAAATGCTCGAAATTATAAAGCTTAATTATCCATTTTGGGAAAGGTATCCTTTGATTTGCTGTTGTTATGTCCTTCAGAAAGGAAAATGTTGATTAGAAAATCTCTTGCTGGTACAAAATTATGTATTACAGTAAGTCTCTTAAGAACTACTGTGACAGGGAGAAGACACAAACTCTGACAATTCTATGATTCTGTGATTTGGCTCTTGGTGGAAAGTTTTGTATTAATGGCATCACTTGAGATACAGTAAAAGGATGATTAATGCATGCAGTATGGGGAACAAACAGGAGGAGTTAGAAATCCATGTGCGGTCAAGGGGTTATGATCTGGTGGCAGTTCCAGAGACATGGTGGGACAGCTCTCATGACTGGAATGTGCTCATGGATGGCTATGTCCTTTTCAGGAAAGACAGGTCTGCAAGGAGTGGTGGGGGAGTTGCTCTTTAAGTGAGAAAGCAACTAGAATGTATTGAGTTCTGTCCAGGGGTGGATGAGGGGCAAGTTGAGAGTTTATGGGTGCGAATTAAGGGGCAGGCTAGCATGGGTGATACTGTTGTGGGTGTTTATTACAGGCCACCTGATCAGGATGAGGAAGCTGATGAGGCTTTCTCCAGGCAGCTGACAGTGACCTCTCAATCACAGGCCCTGGTTCTTTTGGGGGATTTTAACTACCCAGATATTTGCTGGAAGGCCTACTCAGCCAGCCATTCACAGTCCAGGAGGTTCCTCCAATGCATGGATGATAACTTCTTGATGCAAATGGTGGATGAGCCCACTAGAAGGGGAGTGCTGCTGGACCTGATGCTCACTAACAAGGAAGGTCTGGCTGAAAAGGTAGAGGTTGAGGGCAACCTTGGCTGCAGTGACCATGAGATGGTAGACTTCAGGATCTTGTGTGGTAGGAACAGAATACCTAGCTGGATCACAACCCTAGACTTCAGTAGTGCCAGCTTTGGTCTTTTCAAGAAATTGCTAGGGGAAATCTCCTGGGACAGGGTACTAGAAGATAAAGGGGCCCAAGAGAGTTGGGTACTAGAAGATAAAGGGGCCCAAGAGAGTTGGTTAACATTCAAGGACCACTTCTTCCAAGCTCAAGATCAGAGCATCCCAACAGGTAGAAAATCAAGGAGGGGAGCCAGGAGACCCGCATGGTTAAGCAGGGAACTGCTGGGCAAACTCAAGTAGAAGAGGAGAGTCTGCAGGTCATGGAAGGAGGGGCTGGCCACACTGGAAGAATACAGGATTGTTGTCAGAGGTTGTAGGGAGGTAACTAAGAAGGCTAAGGCCTCTCTGGAATTAAACGTTGCAAGGGAGGTCAAAGACAATAGGAAGGGCTTCTTCAAATACGTTGCCCGAAAATGAATACTAGAGGCAGTGTAGGCCCCCTGCTGAATGAGGTGGGTGCCTTGGTGACAGAAGATCCAAAGAAGGTGGCGTTACTGAATGCCTTCTTTGT